>CAUDNR010001302.1:16905-88245 GCA_958430865.1 Entrophospora sp. SA101 | reverse complement strand
AGGTATCAAAAATTTATGCCTAAATTCATTGGTGATGATTTTGAATTGCAGATTAATCCTGAACTAAAAGAAGGTGAGAAAATACATGTGTTAGTTATGCAAGATGAAACAACTCTTCAATCAAATGATGGTAAAAAATCAGGGTGGAGACCAATAAATGAACAGCCTCTACATAAGAAAGGTCAAGGAAGAACTATTCATATTAGTGATTTCTTGACTGAAACAATTGGATGGTTGAGATTGTTAGATGAACAAATATCAAATGTCAATGAGAATTTTCCTAAAGATGCTCAAGTAAAAATATGTCCTGGAAAAAATCAAGATGGGTGGTGGAATCTTGAGCAATTAATAGATCAGGTAAACAATTTTAAAAAATCCATAATGATAAAAAATATTCTATTTAATATTTGTTGGCCACTTTTTTATATATTTAGGTTGTCAATTGTGCTATTCCTATTTTTGAATTGACACATCCAGGAATGATTGCTGTATTTGCATTTGATCATTCATCAAGTCATACAAAAAGGGCAGAAGATGCATTAAATGCATTCACAATGAATCTTAAGCCAGGTGGAGAACAACCTGTTATGAGAGATACAATTTTTGATGGAAAAGTTCAAGAAATGGTATTCCCAAATGATTATCCAGATGAAAAGTTATGTGGTAAACCAAAAGGAATGAAGGTAATTCTGCAGGAAAGAGGATTATGGAGGTCAAATCTAAAAGCATATTGTAAGAATAGTAATGTTTCTCTTGAAGAGAACTTAACATGTTGTGCCAGACATATTTTAGCTTCCCAGGTTGACTTCAAAAATCAAAAACCCCTGCTTCAGGAAATAATCGAAGCAAAAGGTCACAAAGTGGTGTTTTATCCAAAATTCCACTGTGAATTGAATTATATAGAAATGTATTGGGGTGCTGCCAAAAGGTATGTAAGACAACATTGCGATTATACCTGGAAAGGTTTACAAGAAAATATACCAAGGGCCTTTGATTCTATATCATTGAAACAAATAAGAAAATATGCATTAAGATCAGTGAAGTATATGGAATGTTATAGGAAAGGCTTAACAGTTTTACAAGCAGAATATGCTTTGAAAAGATATAAATCACATAGAAGAATACCTGATAATATTATGGAAGAAATTGATAGAAATAATGAGTAAAAATCCTTTATCACGTGATTTATTTTTTTAACTGTATTTTTGTAATGAAAGTAATTAAAAAAAATTTGAAAATTTTTCTTGAATTTGATACATGGGCGCAGTAATTTGATGGCTTATGATGTTACGCACTGTACAAATTATATATCGGTTTATTTTTTATTTTATAGAGCAAATAACAGATGAAAAAGAATAGATATATAAAGAAAAAATAAGAATAAATAAAGTAAAAGGTCCATAATTTTTTTTTAACACGATAAATACTTTTTCAAATTAATTGACGATCCGCCTGAGTGAACCTAAATAGTAATAATAGAGATCAACGGAGGAAAAATGTCACTTGACGACTTTGTATAAAAAAATGGTACTATGCTTTTTTACGTTATGGAACAAATTTCAAAGTGAGATTCTTTGTGTATAAAAAAAAGCTTTAATCGGAGTTTCTATTCGAATAATAACAAGAATTATTCAAATCATTCCAAATATTCATTATTAATTTTAGTATTCAATTACATTTCAAAACTGAAACTGTTTTAAACTTCAAAACTATTTTAAAATCCAAAACTTTAAAAAAAGGCAAAATGTGAATTCATAGACGGATCGTCAATTAAATGTTTTTCAATGAATTGTGTACCACAAAAAAAATTGGGGAAGAAAATTTTTTCAAAATGAATTTATCATACTGATTTTGGTCACTCGAGAAACTTATATTAGATGTTCCCGGAAAAACTGGGCAAACTTTATAATCTTTTTACTCGTAATATGATTGGCCAATTTGAATTTCACTTACGTGAATTGCAAATTCACATAGATTTCATTTTCACGCACAACAGTATCATATTCAAGTCTAGTACAAGGAATCAGTTCACAATTCCCATTTTTTATAAATATTTGATGTTTATTCACGCGATAATTATCAATTATGCAACAATTATGCAATATAATGCAAATTGCATAAATCATCGTCCCTGGTAACACCAAGAAAATGCTTAATATATACTTAGTCTACGTGTAAGGAACATCTAATATAAGTTTCCGGAGTCCTCTCAATTCGTAAGATGCTCCGAGGACCTCGGATTATAATTGAACTGGTATGTAAGACATCACTTTTTATTTTCTTTGCTAGTATTTGAAAAAAAATATTTACTTTGGGGGATGTAACAATTAGTGCTTCCCCATCAAGATCTAGACAGATCTTTAATATAAATAAAAAATTTTATTTATTATTCTTTAAAATTTATTCTCAAACATAAAAAAATCTTAATTTAAAATAATAATTAGATACATGAAAAATAAAAAACTTAATTGTAGACAATATATACACAGATTTTGCATTTTTATCATTTTCAAAT
Organism: Entrophospora sp. SA101; assembly: GCA_958430865.1. Lineage (NCBI taxonomy): Eukaryota > Fungi > Glomeromycota > Glomeromycetes > Entrophosporales > Entrophosporaceae > Entrophospora > Entrophospora sp. SA101. Next base: position 85,730 of record CAUDNR010001302.1, on the reverse strand, counting down.
AATCGATCACGAAAATTTACGAATAAAACGATTAATTAATTAAAAAAAAAAAAGAATATTTGAATTCCAACGATAAATAATAAGATTTGATTTTCAAATTTCAAAAAAAATTCGTGACTTCAGAGTGTATAAATTTGGATGTTTTTATATGAGTTAACAAATTGAATTTCCGTAATTGTGATACTTTTTTAAAAAAAATAATTCTGACCTTCCCCGTAAAGGTATTTATATATTAATATATGATACGGAAAATAAACTTGCAATGGAACTAATAGTTGGCTTAATTTTTTCGCTTGTTATAAAAAACGTTTTCTTAAAAGCTTATTTTTATGCATATTTTTTAATAGAATTAAAGAATTAATTGTAGCGACGAGTATGATGAATGATTACGAATTATCATCATAACGATAAAATTATTCTTAACGGCGCAAAGGAGCTAAATTCACAAAAAATTGCTATCTTTTTATAAACAAAACGCGCTGGTGATGAATGGAAATAAATACGAAAATCAACAAATCAAAGCTGTCAAACTTACTTCTGCATGCATTTCAAAAAACATGAATGAAATACCTATCCTTTTTTTTACAAAGGATGACATTAAAACTACTTTTGTGTTTTGTGAATGAAATCTTACATTCATTCGTCAGTTAAATATAGTATTAAAAAAAAAGCCACGGATCGAGCTCTGTTTATATTTGGTGTAATTAAGTGGATAGAGAAACAATAGTTAAAGAAAAACGGGCTCTTTGAGTTTCTAGGTCATTAAAGTCCAAACTAAATTATTATGAAACAATCAAGTACTTACCTTCCTTTATTATTTTCTTTTTTTGTAATCACAAAGGGTGTTCTTGCACGTGTATAAATAGATTAGCAAATCTAACAAGTAAAATATTTTTCCTTGTAAGTGGAAGTTCATAGTATGCCCATATGTGATTTAACTCTGCACATGGATTATGTTTATGTTTGAATGAGTGCGTATATGCGTATGCCTGTGTGTTGATTGAATTATCATGTCATTTTCCGCCGTGTCCTTTTTTGGAATCAATGGTTTTACAAATAACTTGTGAAATTAAACTGGGGTTGTTATGATATAATAATAATTTGTCACATATTCAGAATTAAAATAATATTATTAACAAAATCACGTATAATAGAACAGTGGCATGACCCCAAATAATACAAAATATTGTTATTATTTATAATGCGCTGTGTGGATCAGAACATTTTAGGTTTAACAATAAACCGCCTTTTCTCTAGCCGCTTCATTTTTTTTAGAAAATTACAATAATACTATATGTGAAAAACCGCAATTTTTTTTATTTCTTTAAATAACATAATGAATAATAAAATGCACGTCCAGATGGATTTTTTTTTTGAAGACATTATATGCACAAGTACTTAAAGACGATAAAATAGCAATAAAACCTGATGATTTTCAAAACGATGCGTTCCTTTTCCCGCCTCTTCTTCCTTTACTATTTCCCAAATATAGACCGCCTTTTAAATGATACTTTTTTGCCCAGTTCGACAAGCTTTAATCAAAAAAATTCTTCAGCTTCTATATTGATAGTACATAATATCACTATTAGTTGACTGCACTGCTATGCAGCTAATTTTAGAATAAACCTGATTGTTATCTAGCAAATAATAATAAAATTACATAATTAAATAATGAATTTATTTTAAAAACCTGAGACATGCAATATCCTTTTTACAATCTGCACTTCGAATTGACAGACTTTGAATTCACCATTTTGGTTGATTGACAAGTTCTTATTCAAGATGTTCTAGTTGAACAGATTTTAAGAATATTTTATTTTTAAACCTATAGGAAAAACCAAAGGAAATAGTTGATGAGTCAATTCATGTTACAGTCAGTACGTTTAATATATGATTTATAATTGTCATCACAAAGACTAATGCATGAAAAAAATTTTATTGATGACAAATATTAATTTAGTAATTACTTGGGTGTTTTTTCACCATCACCTTTTATATGCAGATTTATATAATCTACATCAAAAGGCGCGCTTTAAATATATGCAACGTAAGTACCATCATCAGAAACTTTTTGAACAAATCCATGGTTCAAAAACGCTGTTTAGTATATACAATTTTACCATTTCTTATTTATTTATAAAAAAAGGAAAAATCGTTGCACCGCTTAATACATTTTGAGGTCAAATGTACCACTTGAGACCAATACTCGTTTTCTAAATATACCATCATCAAAAACAAAAGGCAATTTTACTCAAAGTTAAAATATGTCATCTCCTAAGAATGATCGGGTCCCTATGTCCATATAAATTTTCAGCAAAATAAGGTTCTACACATTTATATATATATATGTATGTATGTATGTATCTAATTTCAATAGGATCCGGGACTTTGGTTTTTTTAAATACTACCCAGTTAAATTTTGTGTAATTATTATTGTTTATTTTAAGCAAATAGATCAATAATGCTTCTATTGTTGGTTTAAAAAAATTAATAGTTGTGTAATACGCCGGCGTTCTGACTGGATGAAAAAAATCTAAATAACCCTTTGTTATCTTATTTTAAGTTTAAACGAAAAATAAACATGGGAAAGATCTATGATAGATTAGAAAAAAAATGAAATTGCAAATTAAGGAAGAGTAGTTCTGTAACATTCTCTCACTCTTGTAATTCAGTAATTATTTAATTACGCCTTTGTCTTTTATGGTGGCTATGAAAGTAATGGGCCAACCGTGCGTGATTTTTATGATCTAAAAAAAGTAAAGACGACAATAATGACATATGATGATGAGAAAAAGGAATATTATTACTATCTATACATTATACTGGGCTCTGATTAACTTTCATATATATATATATATAATTAATATTAAACAAAGAATTATATACGTAGCACCTATTTAAAATAGAAAAAACTGGTTATGTGAACCTGATAAAAAAAAAATCATTGTAAACAGATATATATTATTTCTTCACTAGTTAAAAGACTTTGGTGGACGAGATCATTTATTTCAATAAGAGCAGAGTTTTTTAGAGTTCAAGAGATCTTCATTCATTGCAACAATGGGAATGCAGGTGGTTACATTTGTTTTCACAATAGATTTTAGAATCATTGCTCATTTAATAGGAATGAAGACATATACAAACAATTGATTATTAAAAAGAGGGAAAATATATAAAAAATTACAAGATTTCTTACTGGATAGATCAATTTTTAATCAACAATTATAAAAGTATTGGCATCAAGTAAAAAACATGGGAATTTATTCTCACACTTGATTTTTAAGAGCATTTCGTAAAAAAAAAGAATCATATAAAATAAACCGGTTACTTTGAAGTATATGCAATAAAAAATACAATTTGAATGGAGGCTCGTTTAGCAATTATGGAGGGAATAATAAATAAAATTTTGAATTTTGTTTGTTGTTATTATTGTTATTATCCAATAAAATTCTTATGGTGATTTTTATATTGTTGTTATTGTTGTTGCATTGTTTTGTTATCGTTATCTCTAATTTGTTTATTTTTGTACAAATACAATAACCGTTACTTAATTCAATTTCCTCTTTTTTATGTAATTTCCACATGAGAAAGAAACATTTATTTAGGGGTTATACATGTTGATCATCTTATTTGGATATGTGTAACCCCCTTAACAAAATTGGGTTTCTAACTTTTATTTCAAAAAATAATAATAATACTAGTAACGTAAGTTTTGCGATAATTTCAAATTGATTAATCACCTGTATCTATTTTTCATCTTTTAGATATAGGCCAAATATCAAGGAATCTTGCTTTAGCGAAGGAGAGTTTGTTCCCTTGCAAAAAAAAAAAAATTAATTAAATTATTGGCACAAGAAATTGCAAACATTGTAGTTAGTATATAGCATGTTCATCGAAACAAGCTACTAGAAAACTACAAGATTAATGGAAATTGTGAAGGATGATTCAAGAATTCAAAACCTCTACATATTCTTTCTATTATTGCACATTAAAATAAATTAAAAGTAGCGTCAACGACTACTAACAAGTCAAATATTTCTTCTCAACAATGGACTAGAGTAGGCCAAGAAACAGAGTATTGATATACACAGCATGTAAACTAGAAAAGTTATATGATGGAATATCTTGTGACAGCAATAGAAAGAAAGCTTTTTAAATCATTTATAATGATGCGGGACTATATTAAAAAAGTTCTAAAATAATGGAAATACATTAACGATTAAGACAAAAAACATCGGTATATATTTCTCCACACAAGCTATCGTGCTTATCTCGCTGAATCCCCTATGTGTAGTTTCTTTTCTAATTTTTCTTTGTGCAGAATTTGAGGTCAAATTTATGCTATGACTAGGTACGGCAAAGAAAGGTATTTATCATTGTAGAATTTCATTATTATTCTAGTAATATTACTACAATGGCATACGTACGAATTATGATTTACTAACAATAACGAATTTTGCTTTTTCTACAGGTAAAGTAAAAATTATCCAGAAAAAACATGAGGAACATAGTGGTTGTATCCGTTGGTTATCCGGGCGTTTGAGTAATTGGTCATCAATAATAATAATAAAACTCAACGCCCGAGTAATCGTTCAAATTAAAAATTTGGCACCAAAATAATCGGTGATTATTTCAAATTTTTTAATTAATTATCCCGTGAAATATAATTAATTGGATGACTGGAAGAATCACCATCATGTATTGTTATGTCACAAACTTACCACAACATCAGATGTCTCGTATATATGTACTTTACCATAATGCACTTTTAGATATAGTTCCATTATTATCAATAATTTCGATCGGTCCCACCCACATCTAACTGGAACTTTCTTTTTTTGTGTATATTATATTGTTATAATATCGAAAGAATGTCGGTGATAGTGTAATAATTATTACATTATGGTCTAATTATGACATTACGGCTTTTAATTACAACTATCACTCAGATGCTGTAATATTATGACATTCATAAACCAATTTGGATTTGGCTGCATATATAATCAAAACCAGACCAGACCAAGACCAAACCAGATCATATCATATCAAAACTAGACCAAATCAGATCTTGAATCAGATCGGATTTGTAGATATAAATCTTATTTGTTCCAAAATATTTTTTCTTTTTTTATTATCATTGCCTGCTTCAACAGTTATCTGTTGTTGCACCTTCTGAAAAATCCAAGTCATTATTAATTAATGATTGTCATTATAATACCTTTAATTCATAAAGTAATTCATAAATTTCATAAAGAAATTCTTAATTCATAAAATCATTTTAAAAAAATATTTCTTTCATAAATGATTTTTATAAATTTTATTTATACATAATATCTCAGATCAGATCAGATCTAAACGGATTTCAGATCAGATCAAATTTCCTCCAAATCTGATCTGATATGACTTATTCGAAGCCTTATTGTTGTTATTAATAGAAGAAGTTGTCCTTTGAATATTTTGTTGTTATTATTAGTAGAAGAAGCTATCCTTTGACCGGTTAAATACTTTTTCCGTTGTTGTTGTTTGTCATTATTAGTAGAAGAAGCTGACCTTCGAACTGGGTAAATACTTTGCCATTGTCATTATTAGTAGAGGCTACTTTTGAACTGGATGAACACTTTGTTGTTGTTGGAGTTGTTTGTTGTATGACTATTTTTGATATTCTCGTTTTCTTGTTTTCATTTTTATATATTAGTTACAAATTTATTACTTTCAACATAATGCGAAGAAAGCAATTTGAGTTAATGGCATAACCCTTCACTTAAAATATTTTAGGATTGTGCACACATTGGGGTCTGGATAATAGAAAAAGAAGAAAAAGACCATCTATATTTCGAGTATTGGTTTTGAAACTACAAAGAACAATACCCAGAAATAAAGAGTTACATTAACACTAGGGGCTGGTAGCGTAAATCTGATTATCCATAAATGATCGATAATAAATTTCCGATTAAAAAAATATATTTACAGTTGACGCTGGAATAAAACTCTACTTCCTGGTTCCCATACAAGAATAGAAATTATCAACATAAAAAAATTACAATCAATGAATGCAATATAAATAAAATAAATATGCTTATATTAACATAATGATATTGATGATTTTTTTAATTTAAAGGTGAAATTTTAATTTCTACCTTAGAATTAGGGCAGTTTTTAACGATCATTTGTGGTTGTGAAGAATTAGTCCAGCTTTTTCAGCTACTCTCGTTAAGTGGAACACGAAATGGTTTCTTTGAATCAAAGTTAACACTTCACCAAGATATGCCTTAGTACCTAATCTTTTCTCTAAACATCGGATACGCATATTTGTGTTTGATAAAGTAATTGGCGCTTGGATTTTGTTTATTAGTTGTTATTATAAATCTTGTAGAGTTATCATTACTCGAATTATTATTATTATTATTATTATTATTATTATTATTATTATTATTATTATTTGTCATTTGTCATGGTTATATTACATACTGTAAGAATTCTTGAATTTTTAAGGAAAGAATAATGTTAATGTTGAAGAGTCAAATAATATAAATACATATGTATGACATGATACGTACAATTAGAAACGTTTATAAAAGGTTTGATTTAGTCGCTGACATTTTTTGTGAAAACTCGGCTAGTTCCTGTGTATAACAAAAGGTTTCCCTATAAACATTAGCATAAAGGAAATCGTATTACTAACAATTAGTAAAAATCATTATATTCGAATGATTTTATCAACAATTACTTGGATGATTTTTATTTATTTTTATTTTAATGGATTTTTTTGTCACAATGTCACATAATATATGATTAAAAATTACTCGCACAATGTTTAATATATAAATAAAGAAAGGAACCGAAGAATATTCTCTTTTTATTAATATTTTTAGTAATGTTACCAATTGATCCATCAAAAAAGAAAAGAACTTTGTGAAATTTACGAAAAAAATCCATCGTTCACCCATATAAAGAATTTGGACTAAAGTTCAGCAGAATCGCAGAAAATACTGTTTGTAACATACTAAAAGATAAGGAAAAAAATGGTTAGCAATTGATCCCTTAGATGTTAATAAATAAATTGCCAAAGTATCCTGAGATTGTATGTGCATTGATTTTATGGTTTAACTAAGCATTTTTGGCCAAAAGAATAATTACAGGTGATATTATTGTTGAAAAATGCAAAAGGTTTGTTGAATTTCTTGGAATTGATGATTTTAAAGGCTCGGATGAATGGATTTCAAGTTATAAACAAATGCATAATATAATTTACATGGTAGAATCAGCATATCCCGTATTACTCAAGAACAAAGTAAATTACAAGGAATGATTTCCTTGGAAGATGTTTATAATTGTGATGAGACTGGCAAATTCATTTATATAATATAATTTACTAATAATCTTTATGTAAATTAACAAAATTTTTTAATTTATTAGGCTTGCTTTGTGAATTGGAACTTTCAAAAACACCATCAACTGGTCTTATTTCTTGTGTTAAATCAAAAAAAAAGGGTAACACTTTTATTAACTATAAATCCAACAGGAACTGTGAAACTTCCTCTCTATCCATAAATATCAAACACCAAGAGACATGTCAGGAGTTGATAAGTCAAAGCTTCCAGTTGATTATTATTGGAATCCAAAAGTCTGGACGCGAGCTTCAAGAAGTTAGATGAGCTAATGGCGAAAAGAGGCAGACACATATTATTATTATTTGATAATGCATGAGTACATATTCTTGAAGAAAATACAATTTTAACATTATACTTCATCATCTTCCTCCTAATACAACTGCATTTTTACAAACTAAAGATACCAAGCAAAAACATAAAAGTAAACTATAACATTTACAAGTATCTTTGAGTTATTTTTGTTATTAATGTTTGTGAAAAAAAATTAACCATTGAAGCATTAATAATTTTATGTATTTTAATTTTTAATGACCGCATAAAGCATGAATGCAGATCTTATAGCCTTGAAATTAAAAGGTCATTTTTAAGTATTAATATTAATTTCTAAAGGGACTTGGGTAAAGATAATTTTTTTTATTAAAAAGGGAATAAAAAATTTTATTCAAGATAAACATATAAAATAGTATTATTAATTTTTTTCCAATATAAAAAAATACCTATACAAAAGAACCTTCTGTCACACATATATATATTTCGTGCGTTTGTTCATTATAGTAATAGTCGTTATAAAGAGAAGAGATAAAAGTTTGTTATAGTGGGATTTATTACAAGGAAGGCCATGCACATGCTTTATTTCCTTAAATATTATCAGAATTAATAATGGTCACGTAGTTCACTAATCGCAATTAATTATAATTGATTATGACGTTATTCAAAAAAAATTTTTTTTTGAAAAAGAAAATGAAAGTGAAGGTTCTTGATTCTTCTTCGACAAATTTAGTTTCAATGGAATTTATTGAATTATCTGTGAATCAAAGACCCGATTACGATGACGAGAATAATATACCAAAGATTATAATATTCTTACTGGAGAACTTGATTCATCTCTCGTAATTATTGCTGTTAATAATGGCAATGACATTATCATTATCATCATTATTATAACAATTTATTTATTTAGATTCAATGTTGTTGATTCAGCAAGATGTAATCCAATGTTAGATTTTAAATCAAGTTATCTTTATGAGACGAACCTTGTATGCATTCTCGATATTAGATATTTGTTTTGTTTTGTTATAATCACACGATGATTCTTTATCTTCTCGGTTACATTAAAAACATTATATATAATAAAGGCACTGAGCCACCACCATGTTATTACATCAAACAACATTCAATTGAGGTAAGATGTGCTTATACCGGAGTACCTTTATTAATAGTATTTATTTATTTATCTTTTAAAATAAAATCAAAAAGAAAACTACTAATCTTCACTATTTAAATCTATATGGTCTTGTAGATATTATAGATATTATTTTAGATGTCCAAGTTTGAAAATTTGAAAGCATTTATTTATCTATTTGACCTAAAGATGAAATAGTAAGTAAATTTTTTTAATAATACTAACAGCAATATAGCGACAACAACGCTACCATTATCCTTATCGTCTAAACCACAATTTGGCCTATAATCGATATTGATTTATTTGGAAAAAACAAATTTCTTTTATTTAGCATTGACCAATTTTACCATGATTACAATAACATATTAAAGATCGTAAGACATGAAACAGTTTCAGATTTAATGAATTATCTTGTTTGCACAAGCCAAATGATAGGACGTCGCAATAGTGTAAGCAATCATTCATATAATAAATAAATTATACTAATTATTTATGGTATCACTTTTCCAATAATAATAATAATAATAATAATAGTTGAAAAGAATATTGGACGAATGAAATTAATAGACCCGAGATAATTTTCGAATGATCTTGTATTTAAATATCTTAATTTATTAGATTCTAATGTCGAGATAATCGATGATAGGAATTGGAACAATAATAACATTAGCAATAATAATGATGATGATGAAGAAGTGATAATAATAGCAGCAACAGCAGCAGTATTGAGAATTTTAAAAAAAATTTATAAAAAAGTCTTTGAAAATAATTATTATTATTTAAAAATTCAAAAAAAAAGTTTTTTTGGTAAAGATGACGAGGAGGAAGAAAATCAAGAACAACAAACCCAATATTTTACTGGTGATGATGATATTAATGAATTTAAAGGCATTTATTATCAAATATTTTATTAATTTGTTGTTAATTAATTTTTTTTCTACCAAAAAAAAAGTATTTTGCTTTTTCATGTTAAGTTTATTATATTATCATTGTGAATTATGTTTTTAATGGTCCATTAAATGATTTTATTTTCATTATATTTAAATTATAACAAAAAAAAATGATTTTTTTCTTTGCTTGTAATAGTTCCATCAATTTGTAGCATCAGAATCACCTTATAATGCAAGCCATTTCTTTTATTTATTATTAGTAAAATATTTATAACAAGGTGTATATAGAAACAGAAAGTAAATGTTAATAATATTCGGATATGTACATAAAAAAAAATTTATTGCCAAACTAATCAATTATTAATAAGTCAAAATCTCACAAGTGACTCTATCATTCAATGTCCAACCCATTGTAGTCTTTAACACGTTGCGGCACTTCACGATTATCCTTCTCTGATTATATTATAATGAAAGTAAAGATTTTCGCGATAGGTAAAAATAAAGATTCGAATCAGACAACTCTGAAAGAGTGATCTTTATTTTTCGGCTGCCTCTTATTTGCGCGGCAACAAACTTTAATTATTATATTAAATAGAATATATAAAATAATAATGTCTGCCTACATTACAAATAAACAGAAAAGTACATAAAATTGGTATATCAGGTAAAGTTGATATTTCTAGGGTTATATTATCAGTAGTTACATATCCTATTTATTCAAGAACGGATTTAAGTTTGGGGTTCAATTGCTCTTCCAACATAGTTTCCACCATCCGTGATTGCATCTTGTAATTCTCTATTTCATCAACCATTATGAATTCGCTTGTTTTTTCATACAAACCTAGGCTCACGTGACTAACACAATGAGCTATAAGTTGGTAAACTAGTTTCCAAATGATACAATTGATCATAAGTAGTAGCATTTGCCACGATTGTTTGAAAATCCAAACCTTTTGCTAAAAAACTTGATGAAAAGACTGTTGTGCTATACTTTAATATATCAGTTGCCTTTGTGTATTGAGGAGATGCTTTAAATTGGGCATAGAGATCTTCCATTGAGATAAATCATGTGCCTATTGGTGCAAAAGCATTTAATTCATTTGTGAAGCTGGATATTGGAGTACCATTTGGCAATACTATCACAAATCTATCGAACATAGCCTTGCATTTCATACATTTCCAAAGCTTTTTGAACTCCAATATGATAAAGATCCCAAGTCGTGCATGATTTCGTGTATCACCAATAGTACAAATGATGTCTGAGTTGGTGTAATTGGTGTTGCATCGTCTTCAAACCAAAAATCAACATTGGAGTTAAATTTTGCTGTTGTGTCGGTAGGTGAAAACTTTGGATGTGTTACAAATCCAAATTGTTTTACAAACTATTATGGATACAGTCTAATTATTCAGTCTTCACCTTTCAACCAAATTGATCTGGTTGCTCTTGCAAAACCCAATAAACAAGCAAAGATTAATTAATCAGAGAGGTAATTTAGAAAATCCTCTTTAAATTTTTTAAACAAATAAAATATTTATTACCTAATAAATTTACCACTAATGGTGTTACAACGACAGGTTCAATAAATTAGAAGGAATTTGCCCTATCATGCCCATCAGGAAAATAAATCTCATGTAAACCTACGTAGGGTTTAAAACTGACCAACATTATGCGGAAATGTTAACAGAATTACCAAAATATCGACATAATGCTGGCCAATTCTGAGCCCTACGTAGGTTTATGTAAGATTTATTTTCCTGATGCCCAAGTTTGTTTTATTTTTTTCACAAGAATCAGATTTTGAACTTTGACAATCCACACAAACATATTGTTATTGCCGGCTTGATTTTAACGGGCTTTTTGGTTCTTTTGTAACTAATTGGCAATCAACTAATTTTAAACTGGTTTTATCATAGCATTTAAATGGTACTGCCGGTGTTGATATGAAAGAAACATTTGTAATATTAAAAAGTGACATTAATAATAATAATAACAATGATGATGATGATGATGATGATGATGATGGATGATGATTCATTTTTGAATAAAATTGGGGTTTTCAAAAAAGGAAAAAGATAGCGTTAAAAAATAAAGATTTGATTGCTTTTTTTCCATCGTGCTCTTTTTTGTATTTGTCTTTATGTGTCTGCGTGAAATCATTTGTATTTCAAAAAGAAAGAGTTTTTGGTTGTGTTTTATAAGAGTAAAAATCGGACAACAATTATAATGTATTTGTATTTTTGAATGTTTGAAATAATATTTATTACCTATAGATAATTTGTGATTTTTTGATCCAAATAACAGGGGCTGCTGGCGTAAAGGTAAAACCCTAATTTAGTAACAATTGCCTTGACTTAGAATACTAATACTAGTTTAGTCTTAACGAGGCTAAATGATTATTTTCTCTGTACATTTAAATAGCTTAATCTGGACATTAAAACACAAAGTCGCACAAAAAATTGTTCAATTCCATTGACTCAAGATGGTACGTAGTATTTGTATCTATACGAGCTTCACAGTGTACTATCTAATCTATAAACTCGGGATTCCATGAGGATCTCTCTTGTGCTTTTACTTGTCAATTGGACTTTTATCTTACCCTGAGCCTGGCATCAAGCGCTCATGTCATGATTCACTCAAAAGAAATAAATTTTGACACCTTTCTTTACCTTTTTAATTCACCACAAATTATCTTTTCTTCTGCATATATTTTTTATATTTATTGGGAGCAATAGTAATTTTATTTTTCTCTCTAGTAACACAAAGAACATTGATATTAAGTATTAGTACTTTTAGCGAATTCTTCAAGATGTCGCATTCGTTAAAATTTTACATTATAAAAATGGTTGATCCTTTGATTACCTATAGTAATTTCTAAATGCTTGGCATTGCCTTCTTCATTCAAAGTAGAGGTTGGCACCGTGCAAAAATTCTTTAACCGGTTAATTAACCGTGAAAATTAAGTTTAAATTTAATATTAACATTAAGAGTTAACCGGTTAATTTAAACGCGTGAAATTTTTTACCATTCGAATAATATAACGATAGTAATAGTGTATATGCGCGCATTATCCAACCCAATTAAAAAATTTTTCTTTATAGGTTCTATTTTTCCTTCGTAGTACTTGTAGTGATAATAATAATTGTAACTTAATTTTTTTTTACTAGCAAATATTCATAGTAGGGTTTCTATTCGAATTTCGAATTATTTGTTTTGTTCGTTACGAAATTGAATATTCGAATTGCATTGAATGTTTATTCGAATAAAACGGATAAAACAAATAAAAAGGATAAAACAAATAAAACGGGTAAAACGAATAAAACGATAATTCGAATAATTCGAAATTCGAATTAAGATTGAATTGTATTATGAATAATTCGAATAAGAATTTGGGAAACTCTAACGGCAACAGTATTACCCATATTTATTTCATCACATAAATATATTAGTATATAGGTTTATGTTTTATTATTTCGTATTCTAAGTATTCTAAGTTAAATAAAATTTTGTAACACTGGGATTTGATGGTTAATCAAAAAGTGCTAACCAATTAAAGGTGCTAACATCAAAGTTTCAATTTGCACAAATATTAATTATGTACAAATTTTATATTTTTATTTGGACAAAATTTAAAACATCCAAGTCTCATTAATGTAATATACCATCCATTACTCGCAATGCATGTAATCTATGAGACATGTATTCAATTAACTTTAAATAAACATTGGAATTTTATTCTATTTACTTTGAGGTAAGTTTGTAAAATTACCTTTCCCTCTTTATAATTCTGTATAGTTCGAATTACACTTTACTTTTGACTGACTTATCATCTTTATAGAAAGGCCGATAATCTTACCACGTTCAATTTCACTTAAATTAGACATTTTGAAACCTTAAAAAAAAATTATCCTGAATGAAGATCATAAGATCATAGATCTAAAAATAAACTTTCATAATAATAATTACACAAAAAAATTTGCATTTTTTGCGTAATAATGCATTCATTTAGGTGTGTGTGTGTTGAAACTTTCATTATTATTTTGATTTTTGTTATGGTTATAGAAACATTCACCACTTAAAAATGTTTTAAGTCAATTACTTTTTAACCAGTTAAATCTTTCTGCTTAAATTGAAAGTTATGGTTATTTGTACCTCCAAAATACGAAGGTTATTCCATCAACACCAATCCATTTATTTATTTGTGTCCAAAAAAAAAGGAGAAGAAGCTTTAGATTTTTTACACACATCAAAGTTTTTTTGATGATTAAGGTTCATTATGTAGCAATTATAGAGTCATTTAATTTTTTTACGCGCGATGGTATTATTTTAACTACTGTATATGCAACGTATGTTGTAGAATAAATGTAACCAGTAAATGATTTTTTTTTACTTTCAAAAACCGGCTTTGGTAAAACATTCAAATAAGTTTCACAACGGGTTCTGGCTTTAGCAACCTTAGGAAGGCTGTGTAATTGATTCATTCATCCCATAACAATTATTTATATGTGGCTTTTATCATTATATTATTTCCATAAAACATCAAGAAAAATTGGTGTAACCTTATAATTTTTTTAAAAAAATAAATGTCAACTTTTTGATGTTTAAGAATCATTTTTCTCATTCAATGCATCTAATAAACTATGAATTATCCGAGAAATTTTATTTGACTTGTTATTTTTCTTAAAAAATTACCGTTATTTTTTTTATTCATACATAAATTGTGAAACGTGGTTTTTATTTTGTACAGTTGAAATCTATTTTTTCATTGGTTAATTCCATCATTTGGAATGTTCCTAATTGAATGCTTTATTCCAATTGTCTCACGGAAATGAAAGATAAAAAAGAGCACACAAATCAAAAATTATCATTTAATGTTACCACAAACATCACACAACAATAACAATAATAAATGGTTAAAACGGAAACTTCTCCTACAAAATAGTTAAGAACATTTTCAGTATTTATTTACATGAATTCTTTTTCTCAAGAGTGTAACCTTTTAAGTATTTACTAAACATACAAATATTTATATAGTGATAGTATAATTCTACGCACTCAATACATACTTGGGGCCAGAAAATACGTGATTAAGTGTTGATATAAGAGCCAACCCCCCTCCCCTCCTTGCGACTCAAAATTCGTGTGACAATTTTTTGATCAAGTGTAACGTGAAATGTTGACCCAACATAAATTTATGTAATATAATGACACCAGAAAAATTTCCTGATGGTGAAGAAGAGAATACAGTAAAAGCAATGACTTTGCAGACAAGGATTTACAAAAAGAATCAAACTAATAATATCATACTTTGGATGAGGTTGTAGTAGGTGAGTTGGAACCATATCAGGAAAATAAATCTTACATAAATCTACATAGGGTTCAGAATTGGCCAGCATTATGTCGATATTTTGGTAATTCTGTTAACATTTCCGCATAATGCTGGTCAGTTTTAAACCCTACGTAGGTTTACATGAGATTTATTTTCCTGATGCAAGAATTGAAAGAGCTGAAGATGAGGATGATGAAATTAATAAAGAAATTAGATATTGTACAACTGCATTGAAGCAAAACCTTTGTCTGGCTTTATGTAATTTCTATCTATTGACAAGCAGTAAGGTTGCTTGCTGAAACCTCTTATGACTGCAAAACTCTGCCAAATGCCAAAACCTACAAATGTGAAACTTTGCTAATTGCTAATTGATTTCTGGAGGAGTTTCAGCAGGCAATGAAAACTTGCTTTTTGCACAAGATATACTTTGATGGACCTTCTTCAGGCTCCATATGAAAAAAGCTACCCATTTCCTCCAAAGAAATAAACCAATATGATATCACAGATACAAATGGAGAAAGAACACTTATAAACAAAAGGGTGCAAAACCAAAATAAAATAAGAGAAGAGTTTTTGGTACCTTTTTTGGTTTGGAGAGTTGATCTCAGATTTGCTGAGAGATTGTATATGTTGATAAGTTTGCAATTTGAATCACTGATAAAGTCGTTCCATATGGCCCATCAAGACGTGCTCATATGATTTCAACCAATATAATGAAACAAAAGAACTTTTTCAGTCATTTCTAGTTGCTTGCCACAATAATCTATAAACAAGATTCCCGTGACAAATATATAGCTGGCCAATGGATTTTTATCTGTTGATCAAAGTTGATGTTCGATCGGTAGGTGACAAATGATTAATTGTCGCAGGGAGATCAGCGGAATTATAATATAAATTGGTACAGTATAATATATCGATTGACAAGTCAATTATCAAAATCAGATCAAATGATTCGTTCTTAAATTCTTAAAAATCAACTGTCAGTTCATTCTTACCATATATAATATAATGCGTATTCTTATATATGTTACGAATAAATATGACGTAGTACGCGAAATGTGATAAATTAATGATTTTATTTTTTTTTAATTTATTAAATTATAATAATTATTGTTATATAAAATTTTTTCATAATTTTTTTTTTTTTTCATAAATTTATATATATACAAAGATAATTGTATATTTTGCCCCTGAAAACCCCGAAATAAAAATAACCCCAAACAAAAAAAAAACCATTTTTTAATAATAAATTGCGTGTATATTTTTAATTAATGACCTAAAAAAGAAAAAAGCTTTTTACAAAAAATTGAAGAAAATAGAGAAATAGAAAATAAAAATAGTAATATTTTCTAAAAAGAAAAGAAAAAATCATAATTACAAAAAAAAAAAAGTAAAATAGAATTTTTTTCAATTATTAATCTTGCTTTTAATTATTATATATTGTTAATACTTGTAACAAAATAATAATCATCTTTTTGTTCAAATTTTAAATAATTGTAATAATAAAAAAAGTAAAGAAAAATAAATTCGTTACTAATAAACATATACAATATTTCTTCTCGCACACGCACAAATAAATCTCTTCAATATTTAATTAATTCAATTAATAATAAAATTGTAGTTGATTATGATGATAGAGTATTCCAAATACTTACATCATCATACATGTCTACGCTATCCATATAATACATAATATAATAATTTATTCGTTTCATTATTTTATAAACCAATTTGATAAAGTTTGTTAAGATTGTGTTTTTGTCTGTATAAATAATTCATCCTGTATAAAACATGTGCATGTTAGAAATTGTGAATAATTTCAAAATAAAATAATGCAATCATCTAGTATAATACCTTTTTTCATTTTCCAATTCAGCGTTCATATAAATACATCTTTGACTTAAACGATTAATTTCATCCAACAAAAAATTTTCTTTTCTTTGCATATTCTTCATATGTGCAACAGCTTTTAATTAAATTTTTTAATTAATAAGTTTGTTCCCTTCTAAAAAACATAATAAATAAGTAAATAAAATTCTAATTTTACCTTTTTGTAACAGTAAAGCTTTACTCATTTTACGATTGGCGTAGGTGATTGGAAGTTGTTTACGAAGTTCATCGAATCCATCTTTGATTTCAGCACGCCTTTTTTGTTCAGATTGTATATGTATTTGACGTCTAAATTCTGCGTGCGATAATGAACTATAATAAAAACGTGATACATATGATTACAATTATAATTATAAATTATTTATTAGATCCGTTATAACCATATGATAACTTACGTGAAATTATTAGAATCATCATTTAATGGGTTAACAGATCCTTGTCTACTATTATTAATACTATTATCATTACTACTAACAATACTATTATTATTATCGTCGATCATTTCGTAAACTTCATCCATCGAAGAATTATCAAATTGATTATCATTTAATTGTAATGGTTGTTGTTGAAAGTGTTGTTGTGTATTGGTAATATTATTATTATTATTATTATGATTATGATTAAAGCCATTATTATTGCTAGTATTTATACCATTATAACTGTTATTATTATTGATAATGTTATTATTCGCACCAATACCATTGTTGTTACTATTGTTGTTATTACTAGGACGTCTTCTACGTCTATTAGTACCAGATCTTGAATTTTCATATTTTTCTCTATTATATTGCAAGAACTCGGGCATATCAATCTCATCAGCAGTCGACGATGAAGAATAATCACGATAATCAAATATTGAAGAGAGTGGTGACGAGGGAGCAGGCGAAATGATTTGTTGAGGATGGTATTGTTGATAAGGTTGTTGATAAAAATGATGCGGTTGGTGTTGTATTATTAGGGATGATGATGATGATGGTAGAGAATGAGGAGGTAATTGTGCAGTATGTTGTGGTAAATCAGGTAAATTATTATCATCAATTGAGAAAAAGTTGAAAGGTATTGCTGCTGTTGTCGGTGTTGGTGTTGGTGTTATTGAAGAAATTGACGATAAAGAAGCCGATGATAAAGACGAAGATGAGGCTAATGAAATCGGAGACGGTGGAATATTTGATAAATTATTATTATTCAATGAATTGATTGATTGAAGATTGACGGGTGATTGATTGTGATTAGATATTGTTGTTCCTGGTGGTGATGTTAGCGATGATGATGGATGGATTGAAGCGTGATTGATCGATTGACCATCTAGTGTGTAATTGGTTGGATAATTGATTGTTGACATGTTGTTGATTGTTTCTGATGTGGCAGGAGAAGAATCATTACTATTGACGATCGTTTGAGGATAAACAAATGGTGGATCAACTGGATAATATTTGTGGGAGGGAAAGAAAAAATAAAATATCATTTATTATCGGAGATCATCTAATTGAATAGCAATTTAAAAATGTGATAAAGTATACATACACATTTTTATAATATATATTCTTTAGAATATCTAGAAAAATACATTTAAAGGTTATTAAAGTCATTTTATCATATAAATGAAAATTTAATATTTACGTGTTAATACGCGTGTTTTTACGAAAATTTTTTTTACTGTCTTCTTTACCTAAATGAGAAGTAATTTCAGAGTGTTGTTGTCTTTAAATCAATAAACACGTTAAAGATATTATAAATATCAATGTTATTATTGAGGCTGTTCTCTTCGTCCTCCAATAATTTTCAACGTTTATCAGGTAGCGAGTTGAATTGATGAGAAATAGATCGGAGAAACTTTTGTTCAAAATAAATATATTAAATATTAATATTAAATAAATAAAGATATAGTATTATTATTATTATTATTATTAAGAGAAGACAATAAAACTTTTATTATTATAAGGTTTTTTTTTTGTTTTTTTTTTGTTTTGAAGAAAATAAAAAAATTTTTTAGGAGAAAAAAAAAACGCGAAAAATTTAAAAAAAAAATTTTTTTGGGGGAAGGAAAGTCAAAAAAAAAGTTTGTGATGATATATATAGGTGTCTATAGCATATTGTATATTACATGTTTGTGATGATCGATGATGATAAATATTAGAGGTATCACACATCAATTAAAAAAACTGTGTGTAGTAGTAGGTAGTAAGTAGTATAGTATTTAATAGATGGGAATAAATTATTGCTATTTATTTATTAATAATCAAAAATAAAAAAAAATAAAAAATAAAAAATAAAAAAAATAAAAATTAAAAAATAAAAAATAAAAAAATAAAAAATAAATACTTTTTAAATGATTTGCACGTTAAGAGCTCGAGAGATGACAATGACGAGGAAGGAGAAGGAGAGAAGGGTTGTGATTATGAGTCAATCGGAAGGATAGAGGATAAGAAGGGAATGATGCGTGGACAATTAGTAAAGTCGTGAAAGTAAAGAATTGATTAATGGTTAATGATAGTCAAATTATCGATTATTATTAATTTATTAATTACTATTAATAAAATAATAATAATAAAATAATTCGTTAAAAAAAACTGTTTGAATTTCGTGATCTTTAAAATTAAATATATATATAATCAATTAATCGTAAATTATTATTATTTCCAAATATGAAATTTTATTTTTAAGTCAAAAAAAGACTAAATATAATAAAATCAATATGAAACGAGCAAACTGAACAAAAAAAATTTATAAAGAAAAAAAGATGAAAGGAAAATAAATTTCATCTCAATTTATGATTTTTTGAATTTTATCATTAATTATAATTTTATTTATACTTAATTATTTTTATTTTTTGTTTGGAAAAAATATGATGAGATAAGGGGAAGTGAAGGGGAGGGGGTGGTCGGATAAAAAGGTGATAATTATCATGTTATTATTAGTGATAGATAATTATTTATATTTAAAGCATGTGATAAAAAAATTTTTTTAGAAGTTTATTGAATGGTATATTTTTAAATGTAACAGTTTAATTATAAAACAATTTAGTTAATAATAACAAATACTTTTAATTAAATTAAATTTTTAATAGATTAGATATTAATTTAATTTAATTTAAATATGGATTTCCTATTTTGGACTTTATAATTATGAAATATTTTCATAGTTTTATTACTAACTATTGTTTAGAAAATAAATATTTTTAAATGTTTTTTCTAAATCTACATTCATTTATTACTCTCAAATCATTAAAAAGAAGACAAATGTACGATGTCAGTTAGAAAAGAATAAAGAATAATCTTGATTTTTTGTTGGTTCAACCTTAATTCCAAATTTGTGCTTAATTAAGAATTTAAATATCAAATAGAGCAATGATTTGAATACTTGTATTTACATGTGTGGCAGATTTACATAAAAAAATCTTTGTAAAACACACGTTACAATATTATGTAACGTAGATATATATATCCATGTCTTTACTTCCAAAGATTCATTCATTACCTATCCTCCTTTGTGTGTGCGTATGTGTATATATAATTCTCTCGCCTGCTTATTTTTTTTCTCTATCTAATTCACCAACTTACATCTCACTCACTCATTACGCACATCATCCTTTTTCGCTTACTACCCTCCATTAAATAATTGGCCAATTAATTAATATGCGTCTGTATGCTAATGCCTTGATTTTTTTATAATGTTTCAAGCGACACATAATTTTATATGGAATTCAAAAAGTTTTTAACTGATAGATAAATTTGGTATTTGGTAATTGGTTAATTTCCTAAAATCGATATTTAAAGTAAAAGAAAAAATTTTTTTAATTGACAAAATCTTTGGCTTGAATGGAAAAATTAATTTCCATGTTTTTTCTTGTGGCAAATAAAGTAACTGCTTTCTTCCAAACAAATAATATAGTTTCCCTTTTCTTCCCTCCCTCCTCCCTCTCCCGTTAATTAATTATTTCTAAAGAAGAGTAATTAATATCACAATTTCCATTTATAATAAATAATAATAGAATAAATGCAAGCAATCGTGACAAAAAAAATTTATATTTAAAAAACCTTAATTATAAAGCAATAAAAATATATAAGTAAAAATAACATAGCTCCTGTTAAAAATTTTATCCTAATTATAACAAAAACAATAACAAACAAAAAAAAAATTCTAAATTAAGTAAGAATCTTCATAATTTACAATATTGATGATATATATATTGTAATTGTGTATTGAATGAATGATATATATTATATATATTGTGTAATTATAAATCAGAGAAATCTTTAATAAAAAAAAAGGTGATCCGAAACCAATTATTATCACACATACAAATTCTCACCAATTAATTTTGTTTATTGACTTCAATCCCATCAAAAAACCCAACAACAATAGTAGTGATTGTAACAAAACAGTAGCTCACCAAATTATTAGCACTAAGCTACAAACTCATAATAAAATTTATATTGATAAATTCAAAAAACAACCTTTAAATGCCAAATATATATAAATTGAGAGAGAATATGGAAAAAACATCTGTTAATAAAACGGTTTTATTATTAATAATCGGTATCTTTCTAATTAAATAATACTTGATAAAAACAAGAAATGCAAATCGGTGTAACATTAAAAAAAAACGGTGAAAAAGTCAACAAAGAAATGAACCCCTAAATTAGAACTTTACTTATTTAGATTTTATTTTTAGTGAAAAATTATAAAATTATGTATTGTAGATTATAACACATACATACATACATCAATTGCATACCATTATACATTATTATATGACTTATTATAGTTAGATTAACGTCGATGATTATCATTCGTTCGTTTGTTCGTTATTATTAGTTTGTTCAGTTCGTTAGCTCGTTAATTCGTTATAAATTAGAAAATTCCAAAATTTTTAAATTTCAATCTTAAACTTTTTACAGAAACTAAAAAATAAAAAGTAAAAGAAATAGTAACACGATAAATAGAAAAAACACAATAGAAACTAGTGAAATAATGAAATAAGTCTTGCGTAATTGTATTATTCTTTGAAATCAACAAATCTTCCACATTTATAATAATAGCTAGTCCATATTGCAGTATTTATTAGTCATATGATCAAATTTCATCATTATCAATCACGCTAATCAGCCAGCTAATCATTTATTACTGATGATAGATAAATGCCTGATCGATGATCAATGTTTTTAATTACGCCCGTCACGTAAATTTATTAATTAATAAATAGTATTGATAACAATTAAGATAAAAATATTCACACACACCACGCACACTATTATAAGTATATATATGTATGCAAGATTAGACAACACGAATAGCATAAGTGATTTTTTAAAAAATCATCAAAAAATTGAAAATATTGAAAAACACATTAGTGTTATCATTATAAAATTTTTTTGGGGTTTAATTAAAAGATTTATTTATTTATTTAGAATTTATATACACGTCTATAAAATAAAGATTATTTGGCTGAAGATCTTTTCTTTCCATATAAAGAATTAAAGTCTTTTTTAATCAAAGAAAAATTTGATAAACAAAGGTGTTTTTTGCATGCAGCCTTCTTTAAACAAAATAATTAAAAAAAATATGTATTAATTCGACAATATTAAACGTGGTTTTTTCCTCTTATAAAGTATTATTATGTAAATGCATTGCATATGTGCGAATAATTTTTTTTGTTACAAGAATCGAATAAAAATATTGTCCAATGATCAAAGAAAAAATTTTTTTTCAAAAAAAAATTGTGATAAAACAGGGGGAAAATAAAATATTTTTTACAATCGACAAGTGATAAAAAAAGTATATATTATTAAAATAATAGGATGTATTATCGATATTAGGTTATGATTAAAATTTTATTTTTAAATAGCTTATCTTTAACAATTAAAGTAAAGTCTTTTTTAGCTTGCCAAGAAAAAGTGATAATAATACAATGACGATGTGCTCTTTAATATTATTCATGTGTGTGTACGTACGTGCAATGATTTAGCATTTTTTGGTCGAGGCTTCACGGCCAAAATAATATTGCGGACGCGTGATTTTAAATTCAAAAGTGTATTTATTATTATTACAATTAATAATTGATTGATTGATTGATTGATTGAAAGATTCGCGTGTGTGCGTGTGTGTATAAGAAGAATCAAATGAATGGTCTACATATGAATAAATCACATGATGATGACGATAACATCAGCAGCATATAGTCACAAATTATATATAACATAAAAAAAAAGAAAATTTTCAATCTCGTGTTTTTCTAATAATAATAATTTTTCCTCCTGAGGATGTTTTATTTTCCTATTCAAGAATCTTTATTATTGTAAATAAATTATGATAAGTCCTTGTTTTTAAAAGAATGCATTGAAGATCATTTTCTTTGCCCATAATTATCCATTTTATACATCCATTTATTTATCCGCTCATTCACGCCATTCACTATCATTAAAATATTAAATACCAACATTAAATACTATAAATTATTATTTGAATGGATGAATGAATGTTAATGTTGATTAGTTGTTAATAATAGGTGTAGAGAGACAGGACAGAGAAGATTTAGAAGTTTAGAAATTTATATTTATTCTGATTGGTCAATTGATTGTTGTTCACAGAGATTATGAACAAGTTAAATGAAATATACTGAATGGAATTAGTTGGTAGCCCAGGAAATATTTTAAAAAAATCTTTTAATTGTTTATCAAAACATCATAACACAAGTCATCAAGTTATTCAATTTAAAATTATTTAAATTACCAGTTATTTAATTAAAAAAATAATCATTGTCCATTCATATATTTAATTATATTACTTAATTATTTATGTTTATTATATATATTTTTGCTAAAATGAAAAATAATACAAAGAAAAACTCCCTTGTTTTTTTTTCATTTTTTATTATCTTGGGTACAAATCGTAAAGAAACCTCTCCTAGAAAAAAAATTATCATACATCGCCCGCCCTTTAAAAAAAAAATTTTTCCCATCATTCATCATCTACACAATTTTTACTAAAACGGTATGTTGCTCATCCATCAATACCGATGTTGTCATCGATACCGTATCGATACCGTCACCGTTATTATTATTATGGATTTTCTTTTTGATGTGTAAATAAATTGTGTGAAAATAAATTAATATTATTAATATTGCATTCATACATCAAAAAAAAAAAAAAATCATTAAAAACACATGTATACACAAACATTGAAAAACGAAAAAAAATTTTTTGTCGTCAATGGTATAATAATAATGGAAAAAATACCTTCAATTTTTTCGAAGATCAGAAAAAAAATTTTTTTTTACTAACACGTTCTTTATAAATTGGTTGGTTCGATCAAACGCAGGAGTGAAACAAAACAGATCTTTTGATATTTTCCTGTAATGTTTTATTACATAACAAAAATCATTAATCATAGTCATTATGTAATAAATTCACTACTAAATCTGTATATTGTATGTCGATATGTCCAAAATTATCAACAAATCTGATAACAAATTTTTATTACCAAAACGATATTATACATGAATCACATTTTATTTTTCCAAATATGCTAAACAATGTCATTTTTGAATATAAAATATTGCATTATTATATTATTATTTAATCGCTATTGATTGTTGCTATTTCTTGGAGAAACGCTCATTACTTGGAATAACAATTTACAAGCGTATGTGATGTATATTTGAGATATCTGGTTAAAAATTAAAGGGACAAGCAAGTTGAATAATTAATATGTTATACCTGTGTAGTCTTTTTGCACGCTTTGCATTGGAATATTTTTTTCTTTAGATTTACAATTTTTTTTTTAATATTACACACTCGTTAAAATCTTATCATCTTCCATAATGTTTAAACATTGATAATATAAATATTTGTGCTGCTAATTTATATCCTGCATGAACATTATACGTTACAGCTGAAGGGATGTAATCATAATACAAATGAATTTAATATGTACATTTTGACACTTATTCGGCAAAATTTTAGGAGTTTGGAATAACAAGATCGTGACGTATAATGCTCATGCAGGGTATAAATTAGCGGCACAAATATTTATATTATCAATGTTTTGTTATTCACGACTCTTTTAAATAAATGGTGTGGGATCACTTTCTTGCCTAATATGTCTCCAATGTACATATTAAACTTATATATAATTATAATAAACAGTCGACCGAATGTCCAATTGTCATATAACGAGAAATAGCATATGAATTTATAATTATATCAAATATAATCCTTAAGCTGTAAATTGCATATAACAATTGTACCTTTTGTCCGTGTCTACTAGAAATTTATCTATTCGCATATATTATTTATCCTTATCAAAATACTGTAACAACCAAAACTCGCAGAAAAAATAAAATTACATCACCTCCCATCTTACACCTTTAGCAAATTTCATTCCTTCAGCATTGTTGTAGCCGTAACCTGATCAACAATGCCAGTTTCAGTGCTTCTAATCCGTGTAGAAACATTTCGTTGAATATATCTAGCTGATATTCGTCTCAATTCAATTATACCTGTTGCTATTGCCAATTACCATTGATGCATTCTTTAGTTCTGTTGTGCATGGAATGAAATTTATGTGAATTTGTAATTCACACATGTGAAATTCAAATTAGCCAGCCAAACAGGATTTCATATCCAAACACCCCACCCAAAGTTTTAATTATAAATTTCAAAGTTTCAACTTCATATACAACAGTTCTAAATGCAATCAGCTCATAATCTTCCTACCCACCCTATAAAAAAAATAGTCTGTTATTTGAATTTTAATTCCAGAAATACTCTTGAAAATTTTTACAACAGTGACAAAGTCCATCTTTCCTCTGTAATCATTCCATGATTTTCCCATGAATATGATACATTCCTGAAGAAAACATGAAATTTCAAATCCGGATCAGGTTTTTTACAGGGCCATGGTAGATCGATAAGCGTTATGTGGTGGCTATTCCTCTTCATAAGAAAACAAATTTCAAAATATCAGTTATATTAAAATCATTATTGTAAATTGTATAAAATTTTAAAATCTCACGTTGATTAATTTACCTTGTTATGATCAGGAAATGTAGTATACTTGCGCAAATCTCTATATCACATTGGGATGAGTATATGTTGATGCAATTTACTCTTGACATTACCAGAGACATCATTTGTCACAGCATTTGCAGTTCCAGGCCCTTCATTAACCATATTATCTTCCCTTGATTCTGCTAAATCGTCAGACATCATGTAAATAATTAGTGTCTCTTCTTTTTCTGCATCAATATATCCTATCGATTTTAAATCTTGCCAGTGTAAGTGACATTCATTTTCTTGGCCCGATGCTTTATGAATGCCCTATCCTGTCCTGTTTTTCGTATCCTTCCACTTTTTCCAACTGATACTACACTACCACCTCCTTTTCTGCTCTCACTTCTTTCCTTTTTTCTTTTTAAGTTTCTAGCTGTCCATATTACATACATAAATTAATCTTTGTATATGATCGGTTGATTTTCAGGATGTCCTTTACAACACTAAATTCAGGATTTACATCAACAATACGTCTTGAGTGTTTCAGGTGAGAAGATACATCAGGCCACTCATACCATTAACGAAAACTTTTATATTTGAAGGATCAAACTGTTAACCCAAGGAATCAATTATTTGTTCTGAGGAACTTCAACGGATCAATGAAAGATTTTTTTAACAAGATCATAAGTTTAACTTTCAGATGTCTCAGCAGGATATATCATCACAATCGACGTGGCTTGGCAATTTTATCATCTTTTCCCATTGGTGTATTGCATATTCTTAAATGCGATAATGTGAATGCAAGTGTGTCTATTAAGTGCCTGTGATACACTCGCTTGAGACTATATTAAAAAAAATTTTTAAATTGATAATAAAATAAATGCAAGAAAATTTTAAACTGTCAATTACCCGTAGTAAGATAATATTTTAAGCCATTAGAATTGTTGTGCTTTAATGGCTAATTTAGATTGAAATTAAATTTGAATCTATACATTAGATAGTAATAATAACAAAATTCAATAAATTAATAGTAGTAACAACAATAACTTTTAAGATATAAAGAAACGTCTTTTGAGACAACGTCCTGAAACAAAGAGGATCAGAAAGGTCCATACTTTTTTACCATAATGATCACGATCAAGAGCATCAAGTGAAAGTCTATGAACTATATAACCAAAAAGAATGCTTTTTCCTCGTGTCCATTATCTATAAATAAGTGTGGTAATAATTCTTTTTGGAACGTTTAACATAACTGAAATTATGAAATAACGAAATTAATAAGATAGTAAAAATTCAATATATCATCTACTTACTCCTTTTCCTGCAGTTTTTACAGAATCTCCTTCCATGGTATTTCTATTTCAACTGTAAAATAGTAAGGTGAATGTGGTGCTTTTGGAAGTACACACACAATATTTATGACCATTCTTTCTTGTGCAATCAATCAATACTTTCTCTGTGCCATTAATTATAAAATATCACTCTATATTATTTATATACAAGGTAATTTACCTGATAATAAGGACATTCATTCGATGAATAAAGACTTTTATCCTTTAAATCATGTAATACACAAAATGCTGATTTCAATATTACTGAAATCTGAATTATTTATATTTAAAAATGATCTCTTGTGCATTTCTTTTTTTAATCAATAAATAAATTCATTTATTAATTTGTTGCCTTTCCAAATAAAAGCTTTGTCACAAGAACTTTCATCTAAATCGGTTCTTTTATTGAAAATTTCATTTAACGATGTCTTACCAGCCATTCATTCTTTGGATGGATAAATAGGTGTAACATAGATAGTTAATTGGGAGTAAGTTGAATATTGTATCATATGATAAACATAGACTTTCATCATGTAATAAACATTTATTGTTAGTTGCATAAGTTAAACTTCCAAGACGAGTCTTTTGAGGAAACGTTAATTGAATACCACCGTTATCGTGAGTCTTTGATTGTAAAATTAAAATGTCTTTTTTTATAAATAATATTAATAATATTCTTGAGCAATTTTGAGTCAATACCATCATCTCTATATATAGCTATTCATGTAGAGCATTTTTGGCTTAGAAACCATGCCCCATTTTACATAGTAAACATTTTTTGATAAAAGTTTCAAAAACTCCTTGAAAATTTAATTCTAAGAGATAGCAGAGTTTAAAAACATGATATGAACGAACGGTCAATCGTTTTATAACGGAATCTTCGTTACACATGCAAAAAAAAATAGGGGACGTTTTTAAATTCTGTTAGTATTAGTATTTAGGGAAAGGCCAGAAAATACGTGATTAAAGGTTGATATAAGGAGAACCTGGACAATCATATTAGAAAATTTTGCCTTGAATTATGCGAAATAATTGGTGGCAATGAAATTGAGCGAATCAGACTTTAGATTTGATGTGTTTATCAAGTCGAAACTTGTTATTATTTCTTTATTCAGAAAAGACATTCTCGGTTAATTTTTTTATCTGCCCTTTATATACAAAAAAAAAAAATCGGAATTAGAAAATTGTTCATTATAATATTTACTGTTATCATATATTATATTAATTCTCAATTCGAGAAAATGGAAAGATCTTCGTGCGAGATTTTTATCATATCAAATACAAAGTGGTTAGATCGAGATAATTATTTATTTTTGAAACTGGATTAGTAAAGGAATTCAAATACATATTCTAATACTAATACTATTTAACCAACCCGTGCTTTAATGCATTAAGTAAACAGCTGATTTGCGTATAAACTTAGTTTATGGAGTTTGAAAAATCACCAATTCACTCACCTTCAGGTAAAAAGTAAATATTAAAGAAATATTTTCATCAATAATATCAAAATACTTACTTTGAATATTGAACTTTTTTATGAGTTGTTAATTGGAATTGTCCTTGGCTTTTTACTACATATAAAACTTATAATAACCAGCCTACATGATACGAATCAAAACAATTAATAAGATGGGGCCTACATAAAAAATCGCGTTAACCAAGCAAAACCAGTTTGTGAAAAAAAAAATACTCGCAATAAATTGAAAATCTATGGAAGGATAAAAAGGATGAACTTACCCGAACTTTTCAATGGTAACTGAAATCTGCAAGTTATGTAAAAAATTTGTATGATAACGACGAAAAAGGAAAGTGTCAGTTGTAAAACCGGTTTATTTATGTCATACCAATACTGCAAGCTTGGTTATTATTATCATCATTTTATCATTTTACAATTGCAATATTTAAAAAGAATAAATGGATTCAACAATTTTGGAAAAATATTTTAATGAAAATGAAAGACTATTAAATACAGAAGATTTTTATGATGTAAAAATACATCTTGGTGTAGAACCAAACATTAAAGAAATTCATGCGGATTCCTTGTACTAGACTTGAATATGATACTGTTGTGCGTGAAAATGAAATCTATGTGAATTTGCAATTCACGTATGTGAAATTCCAATTGGCCAAACATATTACGAGTAAAAAGATTATAAAGTTTGCCCAGTTTTCCCGGGAACATCTAATATAAGTTTCTCGAGTGACCAAAATCAGTATGATAAATTCATTTTGAAAAAATTTTCTTCCCCAATTTTTTTTGTGGTACACAATTCATTGAAAAACATTTAATTGACGATCCGTCTATGAATTCACATTTTGCCTTTTTTTAAAGTTTTGGATTTTAAAATAGTTTTGAAGTTTAAAACAGTTTCAGTTTTGAAATGTAATTGAATACTAAAATTAATAATGAATATTTGGAATGATTTGAATAATTCTTGTTATTATTCGAATAGAAACTCCGATTAAAACTTTTTTTTTATACACGAAGAATCTCACTTTGACATTTGTTCCATAACGTAAAAAAGCATAGTACCATTTTTTTATACAAAGTCGTCAAGTGACATTTTTCCTCTGCTGATCTATTATTACTATTTAGGTTCACTAAGGCGGATCGTCAATTAATTTGAAAAAGTATTTATCGTGTTAAAAAAAAATTATGGATCTTTTTCTTTATTTATTCTTATTCTTTCTTTATATATCTATTCTTTTTCATTTGTTATTTGCTCTATAAAATAAAAAATAAACCGATATATAATTTGTAAGATTTATGAATCAAAGAATTTCGTAATGTCATCCAACGATACAGTTGAAAATGTCGATGAAGATTTCGTTTTGCTAATTATTAACATAATATATAATATATCATTTATATATATATATATATATTATAAAAAAACAGCACCAATAAATCGTAAATAAATGAAAAAGTGTTTTTTTAGTTAAAACCTTTCGTCGAGAAGATGTTATGAAACATTACAACATACATAAAAATGTAGAAAAGATTAATAATGAACAAGAGAATCCTTGGTATTTGATAATATATAATAAAGTGTATGATGTTAAAGATTTTATTCCTGGTCATCCTGGCGGCGCTGTGATTTTGACTCATCTTGGGAAGGATGCACTGGTAAAAATCATGTGATATACACGTGACTTGATGTAAAAAAATTTACTCTTTTAAGATGCATTTCATAATTTTCATCAAAAAAGTTCACACGAAGTATTGGCAAATTTTTATATTGGCGATTTGGTAGAGGAAGATATCATTACTAAAAGAGGAGGTAGAGGAGAAAAAGAGAAAGATTGATCTTTATATATATATGTAATAATAGATAATAGATGATTGATAATACTAATGATTGTAATAACTAATAATTAATATATAGGATTTACACAAGAACTAAGAGAGATCAAGGAAATATTTACAAATAAGAAATATTTTGATTCATCAAAGACTTGTTATACTTTAAAGGTTCTTTCGAACCTTTTAATTTCATTTACATCATTATTGATATTGATTAAATCGGTGATAAATTACTGGGTGTTGTAATAAGTGCCGTAATATTGGGTATTTTCTGGCAACAGTATGGATGGCTTTCGCATGATTTTTTACATCATCAAGTATTCGAGGATAGAAAATATAATGATTTGATGAGTGATTTTCTTGGTGGTGTTTGTCAAGGATTTTCTCCTAGCTGGTAAAAAAAAATCCCCCTTTTAAAAATTAATAATGTATTTATTTATTTATTTATTTATTTTGTTAGGTGGAAGAATAAACATAACACTCATCATGCAGCACCAAATGTTCATAGTCAAGACCCTGATATCAATACACATCCTATTCTTACATGGTCCGAATATGCACTTTTTGATATGCTTGACCAAAAATGGTAAAAGAAAATGAACAAATATTTTCACCAAGCATTGTTCGTAGAATGGAGCATCTTTTTTGTACTCCCTGACGGTCAAGTCAACAAGACAACAAAAGCTCGTATGCCAATTAGCAAAAGCCAACAAATTCACTTGTCATACATTACATTTGGTATTCATTGTTTCTAGGTTCAATTGACGATTTTTGGTTAAAATTTGCATTTTTTATTACTTCTCAAACAACATGTGGACTATTATTGGGTCTGGTGTTTGTTTTAAATCATTCTGGAATGAAAGTACTTAGCAAAGAAAAAGCTCAGGATATGGATTTTTTTGTTGAGCAAATTATTACTGGAAGAGATATTATTGCTAGAAATCCTAAATTTCAATGGTGTGTAGATTGGTTTTGTGGTGGTTTAAATTATCAAATTGAACATCATGTGAGTATACCAGTAAAATATTCATTCATTCATTCATTCATTCATTCAATCAATCAATTAAAAAAATAATCAATTCTTTTATTTTATCCATGTAGCTTTTCTCCACAATGCCGCGTCATCATTTTCATAAAGTTCGACAAATAATTCAAAACCTTTGTGAAAAATATTCTATAAAACTACATTTTTAGAGGGTAAAAAAATAGTATTTAATTGTTTAGATCAAAGTAGCTAATAAAGTAGAATAATTTTTTTTCTTCCCAAAATGAATATATTATAACTATAATTTATATACTATTACTATTATTATTTTGATGTGTAACATAGTATTGTAATATTGTTTTTCACAAAAATAAATAAAATTAAAAATTATTATTTTAAACTCTTACGATAGCTATGATTTTAGTTACATCAAAACTAGAATTCCAAGCTTTAACACCTTTGGAAGCTACAACTTTTTTAATTTCAAGATCATCCATCTACCACCATTATCATTCTCTTCTCGGTAATCATGTTTCAAGTTCAAAAATAAATAAAGAATTCGTTGTTAAATGTTTGGTTTGTCATGTGATTTCATATGTGACACTAAAATATTGTTTTTGACCGTGTAGTTAAAGTTGGCGTCTGCAATGATTTGAAAATCTGATATTCGTTGCAATTAGTTGCAGATATTCATAGTATAGCTTCTATTTTCAAATTCTGCAACCGGTTGCGATTTCTTAATTGCAGAAAGTTCACTTGCACTGTAGCAACCGCCAACAAATTTATGTGATGTTCAATATTGCAAAAGATATTCTTGACACTTGAGATCTATAAAAGTAAGGTGACAATATTGGAAATGATTATCTTTTACAATGTTATGATTTCTTTTTGTGCTAGTCTTCAATAACTTAAAGTCACAAACGAACCATTAACAATCTCCTGAATTTTTACAAGATCATGCAGAATTAGAAGCTTCAAAAATAGTATTGAAATTATTGAAATTGTTGCTTCTAAACCAAATTTGCTGTTAAAATATCAAAAGCCTTTTACAACATCATAACGTCGTCGAGATTTATTCAATCCAGAAACGTCATAAATATTTTTGCAATTTCTATAGCACGACCCGCTTAAGGTTTTTGATCAATCTAAAGCTACCATCACATTTGAGTTTGTAATCATGAATTATAGTTCAATATTATTTTTGTTTTGCCAGTCAGCATTATCACAAGTAATCTTTGGATGCTTTTCACCTTTATTTAATTTCTTAGTTACATCAGAAACCATACCAAGCGCGCCATCAGTACTTTTCCCCGCCATTTATTGACGAATAATAATATTTTTTTTTTATCAAGGTGGCACAATAAAATTTTTTTTGCTTGGCGATGGTTTAGAATTCCGTTTTAAGGAATTCTTATTACAGTAACATATGCATCATCATCTTAAGGTAATAGCAATTATAATAGTAATAGTAATTAATGTTTCTAGAAGAATGTGACAATTGGGTAATATTAATATTAATATAAAACACATGACAGATAATAAAATACATTATTAGTTATAGAGAGAGTATATAGTGATTGATTGGTGTGTTTTACTGTTGTAAATTTTTTTATGCAATTGAAGTTGAATATTGAAAAAAAACAAAATGGTGGTAACACATTGCCGATCTTTAACGAAAGATTTTTTTATTTTATAAAATTTACTACAGTATATTCCTATGATAAAACGTAATACGCTCAAATATTAAATCACAAACACATATATGAATTCCATTAATAAAGTAAGCATTCAAGGCCGTCAAAATGAGATAACCTCGTCCACTTCGTGGCCACGCCTATTATTATCATATGAAATAACTAATTATATGGGAATTATTTCATGTTTTTCTTCGCAATATAAATATGTCTTATTCTAGAAGAATTGTCGATTGATATAACAAAAAACGATTATGGTCGAACATTTTTTCTTGGGCAGTGATAATTTGACTGTGCCATATATACAAATTTGGTGATTATTTAACAATTTGCATATTCGGTTAGTTGATTGATAGGAAGGAGATGATGATAATGGTTAGGTAACCTCAATCTTGTAATAATAGCCGAGTTGGCCAATTGGAATTTTGGTCAGAAGATTTATTTTGCCATGTTTCAGCACGACCAATTTTCGTGTGCATCAAACAAAATGGAAATCCTGGAAATTAAAGTCCTGACCAATGTCAAATAATTAAATTTATATAGACTTTTTAATGCAGTTTAATTCGAAAAAAAAATCATTTTAAAATTGTATCATTTGATAAGAATTATATGCCATGTAAATAAGGGTTTTGACGTATATCGTTAGAATACTTGGCTTTTGGAAAATAAGGGTTTTTTAAAAAACAAAACCTTAAAAGATTTAAAAGAGGAAATTTTTAATTTAAATTTTAATTTTCACACTTTGATAAATAATATTATTTATAGATATAGATTTACACACGTGTAAAAAAGAGCCTCTTTTAAATACAATTGATTATTCTAATTATCCTAATACTATAATACTAACTTCCAATTAAAGTATCGATATAGATTTCCTAATTTATTCATAAATAAATTCTTTAACAATATGCATTTTTTTCATACTTGATCTATTCGAATATCCACCCTGAAGCACCACTACCACTAATAAGAACCTTGCAATGTAACAGGCGACTGGTATTAACCAATCAGACAGGCTACCTTGTTTACTATTATATTATATTACATTGGGGATTTGGATGATCTATAATAATAAAAAGAAATTGTCGGAAATGAATTTAGAAAAACCAATAATTCGATGCCTCTAATATTCAAATTTCTGTTTTTAGCCGAGATATATATATTCAATTCAGCTTACCGCAATCATTTATCATTTATTTTTCAAATATAAATGACCATTGTGCACGGAGAAAAAGAACTAAAAATCATTCGAATCATTTTTACTTTAATAAAAAAATTTTATTCTTCCTTGCTATTATTACAAAAACCTCATATTTTTTTATTTATTCGGCTTTTTTTATTTAGTAAAATTAATTTTCTTTTAATAATAATCTATTATTACTATCGCTATCATTACTATTACTATTAAAAATCGAGTTTACATCGAACTTAAGATATGTTATCAGAACGTGAACTCTTGATCGATAGTTTACGCACTCCGGAACGTAGCCCCGAAACAATAAAGAAAATGGCAAAAAAATTTGGTGAAGATAAGAGAGTAGTTGACCCAGCGAGAATTAATGGTTTTCATGTATTAAAGCGTTATTACACCATAGAACTCAAAGTCAAGGAATTGTCTATTGAAGATGAAGATAAACAGCGGTTATCACAATTGTATAGAGAGCATGGTATAAAAAGTATCTATGCAGATATTGCAGAAAAAATCCGCGAGTTGTTAGGATTAGATGAATCAAATACCAAAAATAAATCTCCTGCATCAGGCGTCTTACCTGTTGGTTAAATTAATCACAAAAAAAATCTATAATAATATTAATTTGACACCATCAACAATTTCAATAATATCAAAGATCAATAATAAAACAACATTAACAACATTATTGATATTATAGAAACCACGCAATAGAAATATATTATTTGTTTACTTGCACCAACACCTAATACCTAATACCTAATACCTAATACCTAATACCTAATACTTAATACCTAATACTTAATATTAAAAAAAGAATTGGGGAAAGATTATATATAAAGGCATAGTAAGTAACAGAGAATCTTACATATATGTAAAATTAATAATACCTGGATTTTGAAGTAGGAATTTCCTTGAAAAATAATCTTTCAATAAAATTAATACAATATTAATATCAATAATACACCTAGATTAATTAATATTAATTATATACTTAATACCTAATTAATATTTATTTATTTATTACATTAATATCTTTAATACTTAATTAATAATTTTCTTGTTAAATAATTAATGCTTATTGTTTATCTATTTTATTAACACTTAGCACAGACAAAATAGAAGGGGAGGGACTTAAGTTTTTTTTAAATTTATGATTTGTATTAAGATTTACAAGTTTATAAGATTATATATAAGATTTATGAAAACACAAAGTTTATATCAATAAGATAATATCACAAAAATCCTAATTTATATGTTTCACGAAAACAAATAAAAATCATCATATAAGATCTATGTTTTATTAGAAACAAAATCTTTTTCAAATTGATTTTCTCGATATAAATTTGAACCAAAGCCAATAAACGAATAAATAAAAATTACTGCAACTTTGTTGTTGAAATACAACAAACAAGTAAACATGGGACCATTTGGTAACTCGCAGCTCACATCAACTGTTCTTTCTTAAATTTATTCATATGATGCTTCAAAGTTGATCTTGACTTTGCAGACAGATCTACCTTTCCCAATAATTTGGCCAAAACATAACTACATTGGTCAAGTCAGCAATTATGTAGGAAGAGGAGATGATGGCCAATTCACAAAATCACTAGTACATCAAAACCATGCTCCAATTTTTGTATTTAATTTACGCTAGCAAGGTCATGGCCAATGACCCCCTCAAAGTTGTTGTTGACTCACTTGAAAGAAGCATCAGCTGGAGATCAAAAAATTTTACAATCCAAAAAGAGTTCATTTAAAATTTAAAACAAAATATACACTCTCACAAGAAGCTCTTCTATGAAATCTTGATAAAATAATATTACAAGCATGTTATCCAAGTTACTTACTAAATCTGGTACACAGCCTAGATTATAGCCAAAAGGGGTCTTTTATATCTGAAATATAGTCCAAATAATCAAACTAAACTATATATAACTATGCTACTTTAAGTATCCCTACAAAGCAACAACGCAGTACAATCAAAGGGTTTCTAACTAATAATTAAAGGTGGCCAAACCAATAAATTATAGAAAGGATTAGGGATCAATCACACCATTTTATGTAAAAGTATTTTTATTATCAAAGTGTTAACGGTGAACTAGTTTATTAATATGACGATTAATTCTTGAGCAATTTCCAAGGGTATAAATACTTCTCGGGGTACTACAGGTAACATGACTTTTTACATGATTTCATCCAATAGAATGAAATAGAATGATTACTCCTCATGATATAAAAGGAAATGATTTATGATAACAGGTCCCAATAAAATGACCTTCACAAGAGAATTGATGTAACTCTCTCTTTCATGACAAACAACTAATATGAAAACCCAGCTTGACTACAAAAATGACTGAAATTGAAAGCTAAACAAGAACAAAAAGATTTTAATAGTCTAGCAGCCATCAAAAATAAATTAACTAGTAATTGAAGACTGTCCAAACTTAAATCATAGTTAGGAATTAGGACTGATTATTACTTCTCATGATAAATTAAAGATTTAAAAATAGAGAATTGTTCCAAAGTCAAATGACTATTGTTATAATAATAAACTGGTCGAATTAGATATTAGTCAAGTAAAAAGCAGTCTCTGAACTAATTCCTTCTCTCCTTCCGAAAAGACCAAATTGGATAGTTTAGATTTACCAGAAAGTATTGAAAGGAAACCACTTAATGTTTCATCTCAAGAGTGATTAGATGTCAGCCGGAAGAGCTAGTATTAAAGAGTTAGATATTAGTTAATGAGGATTAATGGGGTGAATTTGACTTGAGTGATTTTATTAACTTACTAAATTGAATGTCAGTAATTGCTCCAAATTAAAAAAATTAGATTTAGTTGCAGTCAAATTGAAATATTTTTAGATTTTGATCAAAATAAAGAGCTAGAAGAATTAAATTGTTAACTAATTGCTCAGATTTGCAATCTCTTCAATGTTATAGCAATAACTAAAAGTAAATCATCTATAGTTAAGTTAGAATTGTCAAAATTTCTTGGAGGAATTAAACTGTTTTGACTTGGAAAACCTTTAGAATTATATCCAATACAATAGTTGGTGTTTAAAATGATTGTATTTAACAGTTGCAAATATTTAAGAGAATTAGATGCAGCAGAAAATGTAATCAAAGAATTAGTGACCCTCAAAGGTAATAATATATCAATGGCTTATTTGAGTATTAATAATTATCCACTTGAATTTTTAGATTTTGTTAATTGTGTTAAGCTTACTAATCTAAATCTTGATAGTTATGGCGACAACATTGAAAAACTTTATTTGAAATGTGATCATGTGACATGAACTCTTGGATATTTACAGCGATAAAATTTTTAAACAAGAGAAATTGATTAAAACTAAGGCCGAAGCATTACATTTGTTTGATTGGCTTATGATATAGATAAATTTATATAGTCCAAATTCAAATAGAAATATATTACAGACAAACTGATGTCATTGGGAACATTATTTTGTCCTCGACAAAAATAAATATTTTTATTATTGTTGTTATTAATAAATATTTTATAATATTTTGCGGACATTCCCTATAATGAAAATTTAGGCCCTTACACGAAAGTTGTATATGAACAAAGTTATAATTTTTTAAAAACATTTCCATGTAAGAAATGTATGTACAGTAGACTTGGGAGAATGAATGAGCGGTAGAAAATATTTTTTATCTATGAGTAGTTTATTAATTACAAAGGCTATCAAACGAGAAAAGCCACCGCTTTCCCAAGTACAAGGATATATATTCATATGATGATCCCATGAATTGATCGAGACACATTTCATTTCATCAATAAACTCCGGGATCAACCAATTGCAACTTTTTTCTTAGAGACTCATTCATATCTACGCAAATCTACTAATGTACTATTGACGAATATCTCACAATGAAGAAATTTGTACAGTAGACAATAACTATTTAGTTACATTAATAATTATATGAATATTCGGTACTACATACCAGATCAACAATGATGTTTAAACAATAATAATTTTTATTCGAATAAAAACAAACAATTTGATAAACGAATAATTTGATAAACTGAATAAAACGAGCAATTCTAATAAGCGAATTAAACGATAAAGTGAATAAAACGAGTAATTCGAATAAAATGAATAAAATAGTAATAGCAAAATAATTGAATAAAATTAAAATGAATAAAACGAGTAATTCGAATAAAAACGAATATTATATGTGTAACCGGATATCTCGATTTAGTATTAGCGGATAAGTTTGGCCCAAGAAATTTACCCTAACCCGCTAAATCGAAATATCCGTAAAAGCGAGAAATTTGGAATTAATGGATTTTATAATAAAAATCATGTGACATCAGTTATATAAAAATCTTATTTACAAAAAAAAAATATGTAAATAATAAAATAATAATATATATAAACAACAAAAAAAAAATTTAAATTTATTTTATTCTAGCATATAGTATTCTTCAATCCTTGTTTGCACTCTTTCTTGAGAATTGTTGTAAGAAGTTTCCTTTAATTTATTAACGTTTCTAATTAATTTCCAAATTTTTTTGTTGTACATATTTGAGTGCAGTTTCCAAACCTTTTATAGCTTCTGTGCTTGCTTTTTTTTTTGATTATAGACAAAGATGGATATTTTTTATTTGAATCATTCATTATACAAGCCATAAATTTTAACTTTATAAATCATAAGTTTTATTTTACATTTAATTATTTTTAATTATAATAATAAGCTATTGTTTCTATTTTTTCCAAAAATATTGACACTTAAAATCATAATTTATTTATTTATTTTAATCATATGAATCATGTTATATTATCATCATACGTTACGTTGTAGATAATGATAAGGTTCTTGAGATTAAAATCATTTTTAATTTTTTCTGTAATAAACGAAATCTTTTGTTAGTTGATCGTTTACGTTGCCTGATGTCGATCAATAATAATAATAATATATATATATATATATATAATAAAACTGTATCAAAACCTTCAATTAAAGAGATACAGTCATGAAACTAAGTGGAATTATAGTAAATAGATCAAAATTTTAGAGTTTTTCTTACCAAATAAAAAAAATTTTTTTATACATAGTAAAGAGTTGTTAATAGGTAAAGTTTATAACCAAATGAGACAGGGCAAAAGACTATTTACAGATCATATTAACGCGAATCTCGAGAGTTGATTTCTGTTTAGGAAATAATTTACAATAATTAACAAAAATGGGCTAGTTACAGTGCAGATCATCTATAATCTAAAAAAGTTAACCTATAAATTTTATTGTTCATGACCCAAGCTTCAAAACTTATCGACTAGTTTTTTATTAAACTAAAAATTGGCAGAGCCTTAGAATTTTGAAAATTCCAAATTTTGTACGTTTAAGTAACAAATTTTTTAGAATATTTTTTACCCCCACATAATCAAACAACTAATAAAATGCTAAAATCGTGCGCCAAGTGTTGTCGGTGAAGTAATACGTACCCATTTTTTACAACGAACATATTACATTGGGGGTGTCCTACATTTTATGATTTTACAAACATAGTCAATCACATATCACATATATAAATTTTCATATATATATGACAATTTTTTGTGAGATACTGACTCCGAATTAACCTTAAAACATACTAGAGAAATAGGACAATAAATTAATAGGCCCTTTTTTATTTTAATATAAACCATGGCATTTATTTTAAGCTAGAAAATCAAAGTAAAAGTTGTGGATATATTTTACAAAATTTTATGCAAGTAAAGAGCAATCTAAAACATAAATTTTTATTTGAATATATCATATAGTTTAAGAGTTATTTTGAGTTTTGTAATTTTGCGAAGTTTGCCAACGATGCCGCCAATTTGTAAAAAATTTTTTTTGTGCCATCAAAAAAATAATCGCAAACCTCCCTAAAAAATTCTTATTAATGAAATTTATATAAATCATATGATGTGGGACACCCAATATTTAAATTGAGACAAATTTTTTTTTACACAATCACAATTTACTCCTTTTTGAACATATGAATCACATAATATTTCGATTTTTGAAGATAGTTTCTAAATTTATACTAGTTACACGATGAAATTTACTCATTTATCACTGGAATCCGCATTATAGTAACCCCATGGCTTGTTTTTTTTTAATTCTCTATTGACCCTAATTATAGTGTCGCGATCACCTTTCCTTTTTTAAAAGTGACATTCGAGAATCATAGTGCTGTCGGTGACATTCAATAGAGTTTTCTCTGTCCTATTATATATAGAAGACTAAAGTAATAAAACTATAAAGTTTTGTTTAATCTTATTATAAAAAATAAAAACATCATGGCTTAAAGTTATTCGATTTATTTTAATTTTACCATGAAAATTTCTATCGTAACTGATATATTAATAAAAATTTCTTTTTACAATTCTCAAAAATACATACATGCATGCATACATGGTAACATGAGCAACAATCTATTTTTAGCACAAAAAAAATGAATGAATGACGACGATTTAGATAGATATCAATTTCAATAATCACTTTCAGTCAAGCATTAAAGTAAGCCACAATCATACAAATATATCTATTTTTTTTTACAAGTTTATATTGTAAATTCCAAATTAATTTACCAACTGTTTATCTGATTCTTCATTTGCCCAAATTAAAACATTTCAATTTACATTTCTAAATTTCATTCCTAAAAATAATAGGCATTTTTTATTATTGTTGTAGTAATTAACGCTCATAATTACAGAATTACTAATTAGTCTATTCGGAGTTTGCTTTAACTTCCGGCTGGTGATAATGAAAAATCTGCAAATTATATACGCGATCATACTATTTGTTATTAAAATGAATAGGAAACCAAAATAGATATGAAACCATGAAATAATTTAGGAGATTTAAATTTAGTTGTAAATTCTTTTTTAGTGAAAATGAATGCTCATTACTTGTTAATATATTTAATATATTTATTATTCTTTTTTCAAATAAATCAATAGAAATCATCTTTATGTATGAAAAGAGGAAAATGTATTCCAGTCACATTAACGATTTATTTCCTATAAATCCCAAGGTTTCCTACAGAATGCTTTTACTCCCTTAAATTATAAATTTGTAATTTTTATCAATCTCTTCTCTTCTCTTTTTTCTCTTTACTATTGCTAAATCTAAATAATGGCGTTGGAATTAACTCCCGATTTATTTAATCTTATACGTTTTCCGAATCGTGACGAACAAAACTTAAATGAATTGGCGAAAAGCCTTCCTCGTGGTAGGAAATTTTCTAGGAACGACAAAGTGAACGGGTTTTGCTTGTTAAAATTATATGCAAAAAATGAACTAGGAGCAAATATGTCGAAAATCGAAAACAAATTATTGATGGGTCGATTATTTCGAGTTCCAGTAATAAGGAAGACGTATATAGAAATCGCAAAAGAAATACGTGATAAACGTTGATTTAATTAATATTAACTTGTCGTACTACATATTTTGTTAATATTACCGAGACAGAGAATCGTGAGGAAAAGAATCAAAGGGAACGAACTTTATGGTTTATTACTATGTGTCTTATTCGTTTAATTTATGATTTAAGATTTTTTTTAATTTATGAAAAAATATATATGTATCTTTTTATTTTTATAATAAAATCATAATATAAGTACAAATTCATTTTTAAACAATATATATATATATATAATAATAATAATAATAATACAAATGAATAGATAATTTAAGTATTAACTAGATGTACTAGTTTCACCACCACCTCTTCTTTGTTGATTTTTTGCTTTACTTACAATATTAGCAAAATTTGCTTTTGGTTTAGATTCACCACCTGACCTAGGCTTTGATTTTGATTTAGAGTCGACGAGTGCGCCAGATGAACCACGTATTATTGGCTTTCTTAATTTAGAGAAAACTCTCAGTTTCTCAACTCCCGATTCCCATTGCATTTTAGCCTCACTAACACTTGGCTTGAAGTCTTCATTCAAAATACTCTCTGGCACACAAAAGTTGGGTAACAATCTTATGATAAGTCCTATAGGCAATGAAAGGGATCCAATCAATACAGTGACAAGCCATTGATACCATGTTAATTTCGTAGTTC
The DNA here is from genome assembly GCA_958430865.1 of Entrophospora sp. SA101. Taxonomy (NCBI): domain Eukaryota; kingdom Fungi; phylum Glomeromycota; class Glomeromycetes; order Entrophosporales; family Entrophosporaceae; genus Entrophospora; species Entrophospora sp. SA101. The sequence continues at coordinate 43,253 of CAUDNR010001302.1, read as the reverse complement.
CAAATGCCACTCCTCCATACTCCACAATCAAAAATTGTCCTCCTAGAACCACTATTTGCACAATAATAAATATGTGATTATGGAAAATGTTTCTGAATACATTCAAATTATCGTCAATACTTCGACAATTTATCTCATTGAAGACTTGTAAAAATACAAAAGTATTAAATACTATGGAACGCAAGACAACCTTGTCATGTTTATCGTCTTCATCAAGATGGAAAATTGCAGCTCCCATGCTAATAACAAACAAATTGATTATAATTTGGAAAATTGCTTGTCCAATAATCATCTTCCACATTCTATAACTGATCAATGACGCAGTCTTGGATGTTGGTCGTCGATTAAGAAGTTCATCGGTTGGTGGTTCTGTTGCTAATGCAAGTGCTGCCAACGTGTCCATAATAAGATTGACCCAGAGCAATTGTACTGCTGTCAAAATCGATTCATTATCATCACTAGTAACTGCACTGGTAAATGATAATACAACGGCGGCAATGTTGACTGTAAGTTGAAATTGTAAGAATTTTCTGACACTATCATTAACGGCTCTACCCCATTTCAATGCTTTGACAATTGAATTGAAGTTGTCATCCATCAAAATAATTGCTGATGCTTCTTTAGCTACTTCTGTTCCTGCTATTCCCATACTAAATCCAACATCTGCCAATTTCAACGCTGGTCCATCATTAGTACCATCACCAGTCACCGCAATCACTTCGCCCAATTCCTTTAATCGTGAAACAACTATGGTTTTGTCTGTTGGTGACGATCTGGCAAGTACTTGAAGACGGGCCACCTTTGCTAACTGTTCTTCCTTATTCAAATTTCTAAACTCTGGTCCAGTCATTGCAATACCCTTGGTAAGAATACCAGCATTACGTGCAATAGCACTAGCTGTCAAGATATTATCACCAGTGATCATTCTAACCGACACACCAGCTCTTTTAAATGCGTGAACTGATTCAACCACACCAGGACGAAGAGGATCTTGAATACCAACTATACCCAAACAAATCAATTTCTCAAGTGGTGGTTCCTCGTCAGTAATCTTTTGGAAATCGTTAGAAGTAATGTCACGATATGCCATTCCAATGGTACGTAAAGCTTTATTTGCAAAATTGCTGATTGTTTGTTCGAATTTCAATTTTGAATCTTTATCGAATTCTTGAGTTTGTCCTTGAGCATCCACAAAATGAGTACAAGAACTCAATACCATTTCTGATGCACCTTTGACCAATACACGATATTCAGCATTGGAAGCAGTTGCTTTGCCGCGTAAACTAACCGATGACGAGCCTAACTTGATTATGGAAGTCATGGTCTTTCTTTGAGATGCAAATGGATAAACTTTGACTTGTTTATTTTCATGTCTATACGTATTATAATCAACACCGAATCTTTTAGAAAATCCAAGTAATGCACATTCGGTTTTAGATCTATTAATAAACAATGAATGGTGGTGAATGGATGATATATGTATTATATTTGTAAAAAAAAAAAAAAAAAAAAAAAATATATATAAAAAATAAATTTATTATTTTATTAATTAATTGTTTCTCGTACCCAACAAAATCAAGATTTCCTTTTTCATCTTTATCTTCAAATGCCGATGAGTTGATAGTAATATTTTCAACAATAATTTCATAAACAGCTGAATCAACTCCTTCTTTCCATGCATTAATATCATCAACGCTTTCGAATGATTTTTGGGCAAGAACACCTTCCACCACAGTCATTTTATTTTGTGTCAATGTACCAGTTTTATCTGAGCACACAGCAGTTGCATTACCCATCGTTTCACAAGCAGATAATACACGAACCAAGTTATTATCTTTGATCATTTGAGTTGTTGCATATGCAAGTGCGAGTGTAACAGCCATTGGTAGCTATCATACATTTATGTACATATACATGTGTATTAAAAACGAGCGAGTGAGTTGAAAATAAATAGTAATTAATTAATCTATCAAACTAATTAATAAGCACTTACACCTTCAGGTACAGCAACTACAACAATAGTGATTGCTTGTATAACAATTGATACCATATTGGAAAAAATGGTTTCAGCATCGGGAAATTCATCAGAGAGTGAAGCAGAAATAAAATATTTGATTACAAGTGTACTAACAAAAAAAATAAAAATAAAAATAAAAATAAAATATTAAGAATAAAATACTGTTAACGCCAATATTTATAAATAAAAGATATGCAAGTAAATTCAAAAATCTTACATTAACATGATTAAAGCAACCGAGACACCTAATTTTGCAATCTGTTCTGCAAGTAGGTCTAATTTTTGTTGAAGTGGAGTTTCCTCGTTACCCTCGCCACGAAGCCCCTAAAATACAAATAAATTCATATTTATTTATGTATTTATTTGGGTATTTACTGAGAGGATATTTAAATATTTGTTTGATATATTTACCATCATAGTCTTTCCAAAAAATGAATTTGTACCTAAATATTAGTAATATAGTGTTAATGATATTATTATTATTATTATTATTATTATTATTAAATAAAAGTTTAGTGATTCTTGATTAACTTTATTTATTATAATTACCAACTGCGATAACAACAGCTTTACCAACACCTTCAAGAACCTTTCCACCACTTATAATAAAAGGATCCAGTCCATCTTCAACTGTGCCTTTTCTAACTGCGTCGGATTCACCAGTGGCACTTGATTCATCACATTTAAGATTATGACCACTCAAAAAGACTCCATCAACTGCTACAATATCTCCTGGTTCAAGAAGCTTTTATTTGGGTGAAATAAATAAACTATTAATAAACTAATAAACCAAAGAATTTTTATTTTTTTATGAGGAATAAAGATCGTGAGAAGGGATGGATAGTGACGTGACTTACCAAAATATCACCAACATTAATTTCATAAACTGAGATTTGTTGTTCTTTCCCATCACGAAGTAACTTAATGATGATAATAATTAATTAGTGATCATAATCATTGTGATTATTATTACAATCACAAATAGTATTATAATTGATACCTTGACGGTACGATCTTCTTTTTTAGAATTTAATTTTCTGAATTGTTTTTCTTTTTGATAATCATTAATAGCGTTAGTGAAAACAACAGCTGCAACAGCTGCAAGAATAGCAGCACCTAATTAATTATAATAGGAAACAACAACAATTATTATTATTAATCATTATCATTTTATATTTTCTAAAATATTAACAGTAATGATAATGTGTACCTTCAACCCAACCAACACGTGGTTCACCTTCAGGATGTCTAGAAGAATAATCTTCGCCAATACCAACTGCAAGGGATACCAATGCAGCAATACTCAACAAAACTTTTATTTTTCATTTTTTATTTTTTGGAAGAAAAGAACATTGATTAATAATAATTATATATATATTTATATATTTATAAATAACATTGGAAGAAGCTTACTTAATGTTCTATCTTGATATGCTTCCCAAACTAATGAAAAAAAGGAACGTTGAGTTGTTTCAGGTAAGACCTAACAATGATTATTTAAATAAAATTTTTTTTTTAAAAATACATACAAAACAATTTATTTACTCTCAAAAAAATATATTACTTATTTACATTTTTTCCGAAATGCTCTCGTCTTTCTTTGAAAGGACGTGCATTCTTTTTTGTACTGACAGATTCCAACCCTTCATCAGAACTTAAACCAACGGTTGGATCAACCTTCAAGCCTTCAAGAATTTTTTCGACACCACCGTACTCTTCTAATAAGTCAGTATTTTTGGGATCTACAAGCCTCCCAAGTTGTTCTGGTGCAAAGCCAAATGGACCATAAGCTCGACGGGTTTGATCATCAATAAGTGGTTCTCTTTCATGAGAAACGCCTTCTTCGTGAGATGGCATTTTTTGATATTAAAAAACTGGTTATTAGGAATGAATTGATTGATATTTTAGTTATTGATGACGCGATTACAATATATGTTACACGATAATCTTTAAATTTAAATTCTTTCGTTCTTTCTCACATATATTTATCTATCATCATCATCACACAATATTCAAATATATATTTAATTAACAATTCATATGCACAATACAACGACATATTTTCTTAATATATTTTAAAAAAAACATACCTTTACAATAAAAAGAACAAATAAAACGTGATAAAATTTTATCTAAAAATTTAACAATGTATTAAAATTCCAAAAGAATTTTTGGATTATGATCAAATTAATCAATCATATTTATATAATTTTTCCATTTTAAACAATGTGTAACATTTTTATTATAAAGCCTTATTTTACATATACAGTCAAAACTTGTCACAGCGGATGAAGGACACATAATAATAATAATAATAATAATAATAATAATAATAATAAGGAAATTTTTTTTGTGGAAAGATTGTCATTATCATTTACAAAAATTTTATGTTTTTTTTATATTAATAGTGAAGCAAAAGTTTTAAAAATTTGTTATGGCAAGAATTTAGTTATAGTCCATCGTGACAAACTGTATGGACAGATTATTAATTCATCTAATTCATCTACTTTTTTATTTTGTGTACAAACTAGATAAACGAAGAAAATTATTTAAATGTTGTGTACTTTAATTATAATAATAATTGGTAGGTAAGGTAAACAGTGATAAATTTTCATCTTAATAATAAAAATATCCAATTACATACGCAATCCTTGTTATATCTGGAAACTTTAGAACTAAATACAAAAAAAACTTGTTGTGCATCTTTCATTATTTTATCTATCAATTGTTTATTATTATTATATAATACAGAAGAATTCTTCTATTATTATTTGTTTTTCCATTAATCTAACCATTATAGATGTTCCGTTCATTGAATTTTAATATTAACAACAACAATAATATGTTTTTTCTTTATCCATTCATCAATTATTATTTGTCTTGGACACGATACTAAAGCAAACGTATTAACCTACCAAAAATAGCAACTCGAGGATCTAGGTTGCGTGATTATTTAGTAGAAACTTGATATTCTGCTGGCATTTAACCTTTTTCGTATCATTCATTGATCTTTCCCAACAAAGTTATGAAATTTTCCAGTTGGTTAAATCATTTATTTCAACTTTACAAAAGGCTAACGAAGCATATTCGAAAATGAAATTACTAAACTTCCCTTACGGAAACTCGAACTATTGATTTTCAGGAAACCTCAATCATTGACTTAAGGTGTGATTGTACTTTAAGTTCATTAAAAAAGTGACAATCCTGTTGATCAGATTACTGTGAGAGCAAACCTCTCGACACCATATGTAAACTTTCCTACTATAACGAATGACGATTAATCACAAAAATGAATTGGGATAAACAAAAAAAGTCGGCTGCAGCGAGATTTTGTCTATTGCTCACTCACTGTAATGAATGAACTTTGACTGTAAAGTATATGCTAGGTTACCTTGTCGATGTATAAATGCATGGGTGTTTACAGGCATGTATTGTCTGGAAAAGCTGTAGTAGAGAATTAACGGTTTATATTAATTAAAAAAATTGGTCCGTATCATAGAAGAAATGAATTAATAACCTACAATGACTATATCCAAATTTGTCGGTTTAATCAATTTTACAGGTAATCTTTGAAAGAATCCATTCTGTTAAAAGTCATTGTAATTGTAATAATAAATACGGCGCAGATCAACTATTATTATAATGCTTATAGCAACAATTGATCAGCTTCAATAAAAAAAAAAGTTGACCGATAAATTTTAATTTTTCAAATTTTTCATGACTTAAACTAAAAAAGTTTGACATCAATTCTTGTTATACACTTATCTAAATAAATTTCATGTGACTTTTTTTTTTCATGGAATATTCTTTTAGAACATATATTGCTTTATTTGTATTTTTACAATAGCAATAAAAAAGAAAATGTAACACGGAAATTTATCATTGCATTTTTGTACATAACTCTCAAGTTTAAAAAATCTATGAAAAAAAATTAGAGACAAATTGTTTTTACATGAATTGACTTCTTTTTTAAAGGTCCAACATGTGAATTATGATATTTCAACTTTTGAGTATAGGAAATAACGCCAGTGTTGAAATTTCGTTGTGTAACCAGTACAAATTTAGAAACTATCTCCAGAATCCAAAAATTTGATTGGATGATAATGTTACACCCGACAAATCCGACAACTACACCAACACATATTAATATTAATATAAACCCGATAAGTCGGACGCAGCAATCAATTGTTTTAAAGTACTCGTTGCCAAAAACAAATATTTACTATTATTTGAAAAAAAAATTCGGTTTTAAGCAAATTTGGAAAGTATCAATTGGAGAATGTATAAACAAATTTGAAAATAATATATTACAATAGGCAAAAAGGTTAAGCGAGAAGGAGCAAAGTGCAAAGTGAACAAGCAGAAAATTTTTATTATTTCTTGTAAACCTTTCCAAGAAAGTATTAAAAATTCGTTTGACTTAAAAAAACCTTGCGATCGGCATTAATAATAACATTAATGATTAAATATGTGTCACAAATCATAGAAAAATTTATTAATTGACGACTTTGTATAAAAAATGGTACTTTAGTACTATAAATAATATTTTTTATTTTACAAATATCAAAGAGTACACTTTGTTTTTTTTTTTTTTAAGAATATTAGAAATTTTTTTTTACTCTGGAGAGTATAATTTTCATATTAATATATAAATATGTTCGTGAATAAGAATTATTCAAATTATTCCAATTATATTTGTAATTAACTCGAGTATTCAATTATTGAACTTTTATTCAAATAAAACAAATGAACAAATGAAATAATTAAAAATGAATAAACTCTTAGTCAAATCATTAGTTAGAATTATAATTAAGATTGAAAAAGAAATTGCATTATGAATAGAAGCATTATTTTAATTGCAATTTCAGTTGTGACCTTTATTAAATTTAGATATCCGTGATTTAATTTGTTTGAGAGAAGGATATTATCTGCTTCTGTTTCATGATTTTTGAGAAATTCATGCGAGAAAGAATTTTAAAAACTAGAAAAAATATTTCAGATATCACGTGACAGGTTATAGTGATTTTGCAGATCATCTATAAAAATATTTCCTGTGTTTTTTAAGGTCGACGTTTCATCGATTCATAGACAGATAGTCATTAATTCGTGATTCAGCTAAGCAGTATTGGCAATGACAGTTATTGCGAAATGACATGATAATAATTTACGAGTTCGGGGTGTACGCTAACCAAATTTAGGCTTCTATTTTTCATTAATATTAATATTAACAATTCGTTACATCAGTTGATTATTTATAGGTAAAATAGAAATCCCAATCCGTGTAATCAATCAGTTTCTCGTAAGTTCAAACAGCATTATTAATCTAAAATAAAACTATGTCATTATAACTTTCTAATGAATCCTCTTCATATTGATAGGGCTCTCTCTGAGTTATACTAAAGTGTCATTACTTTTTACTTCAAACCAAGATTTTTATACAAATTTTCAAAGAAGACGTCATTTTATAGTACTTGCATATATTCTAAAAACAGCTCAAGAGAACAAACCTACAAAGGTCCAAGCCACCTCTTACCTGGCCAAAATTATTAATGTTGGATGGCAATTGATGGAACGTTGTGGTGTCTCCATCTATCCGGATCATTGATATTGATTGTCTAGCAATAATTAAGGCATTCAAATGAGAATTGGTACAAAATTCAATAGAAAGTAAACTGTTAGTAGGAGAGCGATCGTGGCTGTGGAATAAAATTCTTTGATGAATTGTTGATGATGTGAATCGCACTCAGACACGTCTGATCGGTATGCCTCCTACTGATGCAATAAAACTGGAAGAAGTAATCTATAAACCCTCCACCAGATCCAAGAGACGAATTGGAGAGGATGAAGAAAAGTTATTGAAAAGTACTACTATTCGATGCTTGTTAAAACCAGAAAATTGTTTACTTTTCATGCATGACACATGACAATATAATAATGGCAGTTGATACTAGTGTTGTTTGCCGAAACTATTTTAAAGAAGCGAAAGTCAAAACTAAAATTAAATTTATGTCAAAACTAAAACAAAAGTCAAAGGTCAAAACTAGTTTCGACTTATGGCGAAATCTTTTGACTTTCGCACAGTTGCGAAACTCTCTAGTTTTGGAAACCAACATTAGTTGATACATAGATTATATAAAAAATGATTAATTTCTTCACACTTTACAAAATGTTATTACGTTAAATTTTTATTTATTTTTTCTTTGCACATTGTAGGGTGATTTTGTAGAACAGTTGCTTCTTGTAAGTCGATATTCAAATTGGACGCTGGGCTAAAAAAGATTTGAATTTTATTATTTTTGATTTGATTTTAAACGTTTTACTTATACAGTATATATTAATATACACACCCTAGACAAAAGTTTTCGGACACCTGTTTTTACTGATTGCGCAAAATTACACATAATAACTGTACATAAAATTTTGTCAAAATGTAGCTTAGGTTTTGAATTCTAATTAAAAAAAATCCGAAAACGATGATGATCGACAAAATATTTATATTAATATCGAGTTGGCCATCCATCACTAGAAATGCATGCCTCAATCTTTCTAGAGATGCTTTCTATTAATTTGTAGTAAGTTTTGTATGGAGTTCTTGATCACACTTCTTGTAAAGCAGCTTCCAATTCGTTGGCATTTTTGGGTATTTCTAGACGTTCTAAGAATATCAAAATTTAAATGCATATTCACCAAAACCTAGGCCGTCAATGATATAAATTTCATATATAATTATTATGTGTAGTTTTACGCAATCAGTAAAAACAAGTGTCCGAAAACTTTTGTCTAGGGTGTGTATATATCATGATATTTGTTGCTATCTGTCCCATCATGATATATTTAAATCATTATATTATTATTATTATTATTTCCATCCGTCCTGTAATATGATTTGCTCTTTGTGAATGCATCGGGTATTAATATGAGCTCTCACATATGTATGTAGATACTTTCTTTAAAATTACTGTAATGGGATAAAATCAATTTTATTGCAATTTTTAAATCAGGAAACAGATTAATAGCGATAGTGGCGAAGACTTATTATAATCGATAATGACAACGGTTCTCTCTTGAATAGACGTTTAATTCATCCAAAAAAAAAATTTAAAAGACAGGTTTTAAATGTTGATGTTTCCTTCGAAAAAAAAAACATAAAGTAATGGTGATTATTTCAAATCGTAAAATTTTCTTTATTCTCAATTTTACTATAACTTACGTCTTCATAATCATTGTAATTTCAATCTAAACCGAACTACTAACCGATTTTCACTTTGTAAATTGATTAAACCAGTCGAATTTTTTATTTCTACTTTTTATTGTACAAGATAATAATTCTAAATTAAAAGTTGGAATCGACTAAACTTTTTTTTTGAACAACTAACAGTCGACTACTAATACTACTAATACTAATATGTACTAACACTAATACTATGCTAATATTATTATTGTCTGAGCAATTAGGATTTTTGCGTTTTATCATTCAAAATGGAAAATTTCTTTCCGGAAGAGTATTCATAAAAAAAAAATTTAGTCAACTAAAATAATCAACTAAATAGTCGAAATTTTTGATCAACTAGTAGTCGACTAAGGATTTTTTGGACGATTCCAACCTCTACCATTTGATGGTTCATTTTTAGCAGGTGAGTATTTAAACATTGAGAATAACATGGTTGCGAGCGAATTGGTAATGGAAGATGAGGATATTATCAAATCAACTCGACCAAATTTAACAGAAATGAACGAAAATTTATCCAAGTGATTTCAGCTTGATTTTTTTACCAATGTATCTAATACAAATAATTCCTATTTTTCTAAAATAAATAATAATAATAATTAATAACAACTAATTTGACGGTTGCGTAATAATCCTTTCTCATCAACCAGATCGTTTGGTCATAGATCTGGCTTTGTGGGGGAAAAAAATGCAATGTGGATACATACTCTTTGATAGTTTATATTGACAGTAATGTTAATAGCGTAGGATTTTGATGTTGTTTTCAATTAATTGACAAAAAATAATTAGTATAAATAATTAATAGCAGTAATATCATCTAAAATATTTTGGTATAATTAAAAAAAATTTATTAATTATATAAATTTAATGATATATATTCATGCACCAACCCAATTTATGTTTTAAATAACTGATGATTTAACAAAATTTCTTTTTAAATAATGAATAAATGAATGAACAATTCTAATTATATTATTCAAAAACCTTATGTTCATTACAAATTAACTATTATAGTCAGAACTTGTTAAGACGATGCTTTAATAAACCGAATATACACAATAAACCGATATTTTTTTAATCATTTACCTATTAAATTTATCCCTATAAGCAAGTAAACTGAAGATATTTTTTTTGCGAAGACATTGGCTTCGTCTTAACAAGTTCTGACCGTATATTTTTAAATATAACAATAATAATGTAATTAATAACACTAAAGCAAATAAATACATAATTAATTACTAAATTAATCCTCTAAACTTCAATAGGGTAATAGTTATGGTTCACTTTTACTATTCATGCACGATTCACCATTCACTTGCATTTAGCCCATAGATTATTTGAAACAAGATGTACAATTAAAAACATTCAAAAATTATCATGCTAAACTATTTTGTCGATATTGCTCACATGCGGAAGAAATCTATCAGCTCACACCAGTAGCAGGGATATATTTTGTCAAATTTGTAAGTGTTATATTTGGTTGCTTAACCTTGTTTAGAAATTGATTATTAGTGAATAATAATCTTTTTCTAACTAAAAATTATTTAGTTTAATTGTTTTCTTCATAGTACATTTATTTCCTTTTTTTTTTGGCTTAATCACATTCTGATTTTTTTTTATTTATAAGCGAAAAAAAAACAATTTTGTCATCCGTCATCTTTTATTTAATATTATTATTATTAATCATTATTTGGCCAAAGTGTAATTTTAATACATCAAAACTTTAAAATTTATATACGAAAATAAATATTCATGATAATAATATTTAATGTGAGAGAAAAAAATGAATTCAAAATATCCAAAGTTTCATAAATATGTTACAAAAGGTTATCTACTATTAATAGGTTGTTTAGGAGTGATTTTACCAATTTGTTACGAGATTAATGAACAACCAAATTTAACAGAAATATTAATAATAATTGCATATGTTATACTCTCATATGTAATATATTGGGTGAGTTATTATCTCTCTTTTTCTTTGGCTTTTAAATCTATTGATTAATTATAAATTAATATCCTTTCTTGACTTCTTTTGTTTTTCTTTGTTCTTACAGTTAATTGTAAGATTAAATTGTTATGGAATCCCAATACAAAAAAGAAATAATCTTGGTGGGTCAATTTATTCACAACACGGTCAAAACAATTCTTCATCAACATTATCCAATAACAACAACACAATAATATATCAAACATTTGCTAATTATAGATTAAATGGCTTAGTTGAAAGAATAAGAATATTTGGGTCGATTAATAACACAAATAATAATAATAGTAATAATGATGACGATGGTCATAACAATATGATAAGGCCACCTCCACCTGCTTATAATAAGACGTTGGAAGGTGCTGGGTTGCCTCCACCTTATATGCCAAAAATTGAAGAAGACAACGAGGAAGAGGAAGGGAACGAAGGGGAGAACGAGAAAAATGAAGAATTACAATTAGTGTTAGTGGTAATAGAGCAAGAAGCATCACCATCATCATCATTACAAAATTGACAAAATCAAAATGAAAATAATCATCAAGATGTAGAAATAATAATACAAACAACAGCATCATCGTCATCACCACCATCACAAACGATCCTATCAAAACATTCTGATCGTTTATACCTAAAGACAATAACAATTATGGTAGTGATAATGGTATCAATGGTGATGGCGATAATGACAACGACGACGACGACGACGACGACGACGACGACGACAACAACAACAACAACAACAACAATAATAATTCATCAATATTCTAAAGAATAGCACCACAAATACCTCCGCCTACAAATAATCATTAATAATAATAATAATAATTTGTAAATTCTAATTAGATTAATTATTCAATAAATAAAATAAAATCAATAATTAAACCAATAATCTATTATTTTTTTAAAAATTTTTTCTTTCTTTTATCCTTTGACACCGATTATTCCAATTGATTAATTAATCGGTGGTGGTACAGAATATTTAAAATTTTTTTTATGTGTATGTAAATAGATAACATACTATTTTATCTCTACTATTAATATATGTAATCCTAAAAGAGATTTGAAAAAAATTTCCAAAATATGTATGGGTGAATTTGAATTAACTTTTGAGCTACACTCATTGATTAATTGCTCATCGATTAAGTTGTTTTATTGCTGTCTCTTTCTTGTACCTAGAAAGCTATAAGCACACTTTTATGGTAGAATTAACAACAAATAAAACATAGCCCTATTATAAGGCAAGGAATTAATTAGAACAAAGTTTATTTGAATTATTTGTTTTATTCATTATGAGCATTCAAATTACATTGAAAGTTTATTTGAATAAAATAAATAATTCAAATAAATATTATTAATGGAAACTTTAGTTATATACCACTCTAATAACCAAATAAGCAATCAAACCCTACTGTTTAATTTCCAACTAAAAAGTGTTTTATTAAACAAAAGAATTAATTTGTTTATTATTCAATTTGTAAAAATGTTTGTTACAGAAATGAATTAATTAACAATTTTCTGCCTCTACTCTTATGAGCAGGGCTCTGAAATGTTAGTTAATTAGTTAATTAATTAATTAAGTAGTTACTAATTAATAATAAATAATAGACATTAGTAATTTTCTGCTTGGTCAAAAGCTACGAGTGAGCTCATAAGCTCAGGTTACCATTATTAATGGCTTTTTTGAAAGAATCTTGCATGATTATTCTTGCCTTTTCTAGAAGCAAAGAACCATTATGTTGGTTTGAAAGTGCATGAGTTGCTAGAACAGTAGATTTTGAAGCATTCTTTGATCCCAAATAATAACATTATACTATTAGTAATTTAAGAATTGCAAAATGCAAAATTAATTAAATTTATTTGTCACCTTTTCCTGCAAATAGATTTTTTTCCTATGTGCTTTACAAATTGTGCAAAACATTCTCTTACTCCGATGTTGCTTTTAAAATGTATGATTTATTAATAAAATTAATTCTTTTTTTCGCTTGTGCTTTGTTGATACCTAAAAAGGCAAATGATTGTCATACACGTGATCAAAATGTCTTACCTGGGGTGGGGGAGTAAGTGCTACTATTAAAATGATATTAGCTAATATATGTCAGCGCCCTAAGCATGAATGTTGCTGGGTATGATGGATGGACTCTGTAAAAAATAAAATTGTTTTCCCAAAAAAAAAAAAATTTTTAATTGCATCAGCCATACATATATATTAGTCATGTCAATCAAAATATTTAGAAAAAAAAAAAAAAATACCCAAAAATAATGAGAGCAAAAGTAAAAAAAGAAAACAAGAAACAAATATTTCTAAAACAAGTGTAAATGGTGGTGGTTACAATCACCACTCATCACTCTAGTTATAAAAAAGACAATTATTAAAATACTTCTTTTATAAATAAATAATAATAAATAAAAAAAAGAACTCTACTTCCAACGAACTCCCAGTTAATTAGTTTTGGCAAGGAAAATAATGAATTTTCATCTTCCACCCTAACATCTTCTTTTGCTCCATCATCATACATATGTAAATAGGTAAATTATACATTAAATAAAGAACCTTTTTATTATTTAATCCGTTTTAAGAATTTAATTTCAAATTGACTTTACTTCACATTGCAGGGTCATAAGAATAGTAACTATGATGCTAAAGAAAGAAATAAATTCATAAGGCTTGTAAGGAACTTTTTACAAACAAGGTCAATAATGTCACTTTCAACAGCAAATGAACCTGTTCTTCAGGTAATTATTGAGTTGCTTTTTCCAACAGAATGTTGAATACTGGAGTTGTGTCTTGTGATTGATGGAAAAAAAGAGAAGGGATTGGGACGTTTTGGTGTTGCAGACACTTTCATTTTCGGGAGAATCAGATTAAATAAACAAGATAAGGATACAATCTTAGAATTAAAGTATATTACATTTAAAGACTAGTGTTGTAAATTATGATGGTATTTACAGCATATAAAAAGTGGTTGCAATTACCTTTGCAACCACTTTTGCAACCATACTTTTTCCTTTTTTGGGTTACGGCACTAGACTTTAATTAATTTGACAGGTTGGCAATGTGTATTAAAGGAATTTGGGGAATGCAGATGAGTTAAATAAATTAGATATGAAAATTGAAAGTGAAAAATCAAGAAACTTTATTGGATAGGAAGTATCTATATTGGTCAAAAGAAGTCTAAAAACCAATAACTACAACAGTGCATGAGATTTTGAACAAAGGAAAAAAACAGTTGAATATATATATGAACACTATTGCAAAAGCAAAGCAATTGGATCAAATTCAGGAGTTTGTGATACTTGGATTAAGGTGACTAAGTCAGATCTAAACAATAATAAACTTGAGGGATTTGTTTTTATGGTTATTGGATCCGATGTATTATATTGAGGAATGTTGAGGTATTACTTTCAAATTATAGGTATAACAAAAACTAGCAATGTCATTTTTTAACTTAGTTTGAGATTCATGGTTGAGATAAAATGTGTACACTATTATAATAATGCAATATTTGTATACAGATAATTCAGAATTACTTATTTTCTACTCTATAACCATTTTAAAGTCTTTATCAATAAAAATCATTCATACATTTGCTTTCTTTAAAACATATTTGTTAATTGTTTGTGGTTATAGCCCAAGTTTTCTTTGTATCAGAAAAAACTATCCAGTAAGATGATTTTAACATCATGCAAATTACATGAATTATTACCCATATCCAAAATGGGCATATGAAGAAACATGATAATATAATGTTCACTTGTCTGGTTTTGTTGCAGTATGCCCCATATAGTAAAATAAAATTTACTAAATTCTCTTTATTTCATTGGTCGAAAATTATTTCACGTGATATTTTCCCACATAACCCATAATTTTCTTAAATTCTACTGGCTAAAATTCATTAGTCTGCTTGTACATATCACAATGATTTTCTTGAAATTTATTGGCTAAAATTTGTGCATGTGATAAATTTTAAAAACTTTAAAATTGTATTTGTCAAAAAAATATTAAGTGATTTTATTATTTTTTGTTGTTTTTTATTAATCACCAATTGAAGAAATGTGTACATACCCACAGTGTTAACATTAACAAAAAGTCGCTAGTGATTTTTTGATTAATTACCAATCAAAATGTTTACCACAATAGTGCAGTGTTTTGATATTTAAAAAAGATGTACCACAGTCAACAAAAAGTGTTAGCATTTTTTTATGTACTCACTGCAGTATGGCTGTGTTAATTTAATGATTTTAAGGGGTAATGAAAATATCTTTTTTTATACATCTAAACTCAATAAGTCAGGCATTTATTTATATTGTAAACAATTGATTGCTGCATCCAAGTTATTGAGTTTAGGATGTACCATTAAAACTAATTTAAACTGACAACTTGTTAAAAGGAATTGCAGTTTTCAGAACAGGCATTGATGAGTATGAAATGAGTTAATTTTTAAAAATTTTGTGTGAGCAGCAACAATGGTGAACATTCAAGGAAAAGATTGTTGATTATTTCAAATATAATAACCCATCAGGTGTGAAACTATCAGAAAACAACAAATGGTTATGATCTGGTGGTGGTGGTAGTGGTGAAAAGTTTCAAATTAATAACATAGTACAGGTTGTGGGGTGCTTTGTGCTGGAAAGTGGCAATAAATATGTAAGTGTTGATTGATATATTTTAATTAATGATGATAATAACCAAAATTGCTCAAGATTTGGTTTGACTTTTTATAAAATTAAATTTCTTTCGGCTAACAATAGCACAAACAACCAAGATTTTTTTTACCAATAAAAATGATAATGGCAATAATAACGATGATGATAATGATGGTGATGATGTTGGAGACGATGATAATAATGATTATGATAATAATAACAATAGTAGCAATAATAACAATGAAGAACCTTGATATGAACATGTTATGTTAATTTCATACTCAATAAATCCAAGGTAAAAAAAATTCTTTTGTGATCAAATTAGCATATTTATATACAGTGCAGGACACCTAATCCCGCAACTTACTGCGCCACGACGACGAATTTTGGGAAAAAATTTCCAATCAAAAATGCAATAAAAATTGTTTTGTCATGTGATATTTCCTAGTCATTCCATAAATAGTAAAATCGGCAATAAGAATAAACATTGGGTTACCTAATATGGATGTGATCATCAACTAAAAATTCAAAAACTTTTATTTTGTTTCAATTTGTTCATTTTTATATATATATAAATCGCGTGTAACGCGACAGTTTTGGGCTTAACATAGTAAACTTGTGCAACTTTGAGGCTTGATCTCTCCATGGTAATGTGACATATCAACAAAATGAAATCGTAGCTTTGTGGAGAAAGGTCTTAGCTTCAAAATCATGTTTTGTTTTTTTGGTGTTACATTTCCATTTCTGGTATACTAAAGGATATACAAGACCGATAAAAAGTTGTGGGACTAGGTGTCCTGCACTATAGGACGCTTTGCGAAGCATTGGCCAAGTATGTGGCCACCTATAAAGAAGATTGGGATATATATTTACCTTCAGTATTATTTGCCTATAGAACAATGATCAATAGTACTACTAGGCATGAACCTTTTTATTTGACTTATGGAAGAGAAGCAATATTTCCAATTGAATTACAAATTCCTACGTACCCTACAGAAATTAGTAGCGAAGAACAAAAAGAAGAATTATTATTGAAAAGAGTTTACGAACTCATTGGAAACTTGCCAGATAAAAGAGTTGAAGCAGGAGAAAATATTTCAAGAACACAAGAAAAACAAAAGAAACGGTATGACCAAAAAGTTGTGGAAACAAAATTTTATATTGGAAACAAAGTACTGTTGTACAAAAATTCTGCCAAGAAATTAGAAGAAAAATGGGAAGGACCATTTTACATTCATGATATTGGATTAAATGGGACTTACCAATTAAGGAATCAAGAAGGGAAAGTTCAAAAAAGATTTGTACATGCTAACTGGTTAAAGTCATACCAAGAGAGGCACATGGAACCACAAATAATTGTATAACACAAACAAATTAATACAACAATCAACATTAACAATCAAACTTTATAAATACCCCATTGCAAAAATTTACTCTGAAACAAATACATTTAATTCGTGATCCACGATAGAAGTAGACACCACAATTAGTAAATTTTGGGGGATCGTCACTATTAAGTGGTCACAATTGACCAACTTCCAAATTTTTTTTACAAACACACATGATAAATATCACACAGAATATTAAATCATATGATGCAAAAAATCTCGAATATTATTTTGATATATTTTTTATTATCGTTTTCTTTACAAGCTTTTGACTTTGCTACTTAGCAACCGTGGATTTCAAAGAATTTTTACTATGTTATTTCATTGTTTCACGAATTTTATATAAAAATAAAATTTATTATTTTTTATTAAAACAACAGTCCATGAATGAAGTGAAGCAAGATTATTTTATTTATGCTAATATATACATGTAAGTTTTTTAAATAATATGAATATTTACCATGAGAAATTATTTTTATTATTGAATATAAATATAAAATAGTCTATGTTGTCAATTTTTATCTTATGACTGTTAATGTTCAAGAAAGGCTATTAAGAAAATTATACTTTTAAATTCAACGAAGTGTTCAAGGAAGACTATAACTAAAACTATACTTTTAGAATCAATGAAGTGCTCAAGGAAGGCTATGACGAAAAATATACTCTTAGAATCAAAGAAGCGTTAAAGAAAGGTTATGACGAAAAATATACCCTTAGAATCAAAGAAGTGTTAAAGAAAGGTTATGACAAAAAATAGATTGAAGAAATTATAACATTCAAAAATTCAAAATTTGACCCTTTTATACAGAAGAATTGATCAGACACCCTGACATGGAAAAAGTACTATTATCTTTAACATTACTTTTTTCTAACATTTTATCAGATATATCTTTTTTCATTGCAGATGAATATCTGGATATCCAATTTCGAATGGTTTCTACTTTTGGAATTTGTTCAAGTGTAAAATTATTATTATTATTTGCTTCTTCAACAAGTTCCTGATGCATTGATTCTGGTGTGTATCTTTGGCTTTTATCATAATTACCAGAATGAAAGTAAGTTTTAAGAAAATCTACAATTATTTTTGGCATCCTTTTTCCACAACCTTTTTTTCCAAATTTTTGTTTTCCCTTAATTGCCCATCCTAATTTAAGTGGGAATTTGTCTTCTATACATTGTCTAAATTAACATACATATTAATATATCATGATCATTAAATTATATGGTTTTTATTATATATTTAGGAATATTCTTACCCTTCTTTTAAATTTAAAACATCACAATGGGAAAAATCAGAATTCTGGAAGTTGGATGCACTATAAGTGTCATTATTTACTATAATAAAAAATGTTATATTCAAAAAATTAATTTTTTGCCAGGACAATTCTAATTGCAGTAATTATCAAATACTTTAGAGTTTACCATTGGCAAAATGATCTATTTCATTACACAAAGTATTTTCAGAAAATTTTTTCTGTTTTTTTCTAATTGATTCACCTATTATTTATTAAATACATTAATATTGACATTAATGAATTTTATGTATACAAAATATTATATTTATTACCTGTTGCATCAGGAATTGGTATACTCCATTTCTCCTTTGGCATAGAATGTGGTGTAAACATTGGTTCAGGTTTTGTGAATTGCTGTTTAATTAAACCATTTATTTTTGTGGGTGAAAATTTAGTCCAATCACCTACATTAGGTAACTCACGAGCAAATATAAATCCACTAGATTCCTCATCAATTGGCCACTTCCAAGAATACCAATCAGATACTCCAGCAATTGTATCTACAATTTTTCCGTCATTCCTCTTTGGTTCAATATGTGAACTGATGTTCCTCGAATCTTATTATCAATGGCTTTTTCAATATCTTCACCTGTTGTCACATCATTTCCCAAACTCACAAATCTTTTGATTGCATGTGAGATCTATTTAAATATTAATATTATTATAATGAAATTAATAAATTGAAAAATTAATCAGTTTTTAATTCAACTAGATCATTGATAAAATGAAACCACCATCAATTGGCTAATATATTAACTAAAGCAGGTAATTTCTCAAACTATAATTAATCAAAACTTTAACAAAACATTTAAAAAATTTGATAATTTTATTGATTTAACTAATTCATAGTCAATCCATTACAAATTATTATAGTAATTGTGGTTTTTTTTAATTCAAGTATGGGGTTGAGAATATATATTGATTGTTTGAAAAATTAAAGTGAAAATGTGATTATACATGTTTGATTTTATAATTTCAATTAACGAAATAATCAATTTATCAACTAAAATTTATATTAATAATTTGGAATCTGGGTTATTCTATAATTAGGCCACAGTATCCATTTATAATTACAATAATATTTTCACCCATACAACCCAATAATATAGTTATTGAATTTATATACATAGCTTCTTAACTATTATTAAAATGATAATCAATCAACTCAAATAAATTGGTTAAAAATTTAATAATTCAAATAAAAATTGCCTATTAAATAGTCAAATAATATTAGTAATCAATGATCTTATTTTTAAAAACAATTATCAGTTTACCTGTGCATGATGAGAATCAATAGCAGTTTTAGCTTCTCCTGGTTCTAAAAACGTCCAATTCCTAACCTCAATATCATACCATGAGTGCCAGTAGCTTAAAATTACCATTAGCTCAGAATTATGATAATGGCCACCATTATCTGATATTATAGATACCCATTTAGGTTTATTCTCAATTGAGGTGAGAACAGCATGAAGAGAAGATGCTGTAAACCAGGCATCCTGTCGTGTATCATTTGACCAATGATCAAATGCACTAACATCTAATTCATCATCTTGATTTTTAGTATATAATAATACACTGTGCAGAGTCCATCCCTTCTTACCAAAAAATTTATCCTTAGATTCACAAGTAGATTTTGGAAGAACACGCATTTTATAATCTACTACTAAAACTGCACCTTCATAATCTAGCTCTCTAAGTATAAAAGAAAATTGTGAATTCAAATACACCTTCCTTGTTTGATGGCTAAGATAATAGCAAAGTTTTTCCTGGGCATCATCCAACATACCATTAGATGATTTACCAATGGTATCTTGTAGATTTTCAAATAGGATCCAGAATTCATCACAGTTTTGACAAGTATTTGCATGATTTTCTTCACAGATACCAAAAGCATATAAAAGACAATGTGAAATGCAAGGATCATGGTGAGGTTGACCATCTGTTTCAATTTTGATTTCTTTTTCATAATTTAGTTTCATATGTCTTCTTAGCAACTCAATCCTATGAATAAAATTGGCCTTGCATAATATTCATGTTAAATTTAGCTTTTGTAAATAATTATAAATTTAAGAAAAAATATATTTTAGCTTACTTTAAGCTCTTTATCAAGATTGTTTGATGAAACCAAATGGATTAGATCTTTGAAAACATTATAACCATAATGACAACAGGTTGAACATAGCCCTCCAAGGTCTTCTCTATATTGAAACCTTTGACTTTTTAATTGTGTCATAAAGGAGGATTGCTTGATACCATTTGGATATGTTACAGAATACTTATCCCAAAGTGCTTTTTTTGTATCCTTAAGATATAACACTGGGAGGTTTGTTTTACTACCAACCTTATAAGAGCTCATATTTACAATTGATTTATCTGAAAAGAAATTTTCAAATTGCTTTTTTGCTTCTTCTGAAAAACGGTTTCGATGAATTTGTGGTTTTTCAATAGGAGGGCATCCTGGTCCATTCAACCTTGCATATTTTCTTGCTTTACTTAGGGTATTAGATGCTACATTTATCTAAAAAGTAAAGTCATGTTAATATTTCCCCTACAGTCATTTTTTAAGCAATTTACCTTTAATTTGTTCAATTCTTCTGAAGTGAAATTATCTGCTACAATTGATAATATTCTACATTTTCCATCTAGTCCTTTTTTATTTGCATCCATAGCATCAGCCATACTTTTAGATAAACGTTGAGCATTATTACATATTAATAGATCACATGTTGGCTCATTAGGAGTAGGAGAAAGGAATCCTTTATTATAAAGCATAAGTAATGTTGCTTTATCATATGAAGGATTAGAATTTTTTGTCCAGAATTCACACTAAAAATTATAAAATAAAGGTAAAGATATTAATATAAATTATTGGAATAAATTATTTTTATTAAATTGTAATACCATTGATTCCTTCTTATCAAATGGTGTTATATTTGTGTCTCCTGCAGCTTTTATTAATGCTTTCCAAGCACGACATTCTCTTTCATTAAAAATGTGATCAGAAGGATATATACTGGCAAGCTCTGATTGAAGTTCAATAATGTCACTACTTTGAAGAGACCAATTTTCAAATAATTTGTACTAATCAACAATAGCTAATGTACGTGTTTTTAAATGATGTAAATACAAAGATTCCATGATATTCAAATTATTCCAATCTTTAAATGTACAAGTGGGCTTTTGATGTTGTGTTAATTTTTTTTGAATATTGGAATCCTTTAGGCCAAAAAGATCATCACCACTAAATCTTTGCAATAAATATAATTTTGCCCACACTTCATTAGGTGTCTTCCCTTCAAACTGTGCAATGATTCTTCCATCATCATAAATATCAATGCAGCAAAGTTTATTTTTTATACTTTGGAGAAATAAGCATCTTTTTCTTTTGTAGTCAGAGATAAATGATGACATGTAGCCAGTGCCTGCTCCATGCCAATCTTCACTATCTGAGACACCTAATCCATATATAAATATTTTATACTTTTCTACCATTACTGAAAATGGTCTAAATAATACACCATCTAGAAGTTTTTCTAATATTAAAAGATTATCTAAACCAAATTCATTCACTCCAGAATATTTGGTTTTTTTTTTAAAAATTTTTTGATATAATGTATTAAGAGCATTACTTATATGATCTTTTTCTTCACCAATATACTCACCAGACTCACAAATATATCCTGGCTGACCTTCACTACCTTTGAAAACGCGTACAGTGAAATTTCGACCATTTAATTCTGTTACTATTGACATTCCTACGCATATAGGAAATAATTCTTGCCCATTGTCAGTAATTGTTTCCAACCACCAATTACGTGAAAAAGGTCCAAAATGTAATTCAGGAATAATGAGGCCACAAGAAATAAGTGTAGGAGCAACTATTTTACTTTTAGTCATAATTATATAGAATTAAATATGCAATTGTATAGTAAGCGAGTTGAGATTTTATCGTGTTTTGAATTTATTATGTTTTAATATCCCCGCAATTTACTAATTAATTTTCAAAATTTTGTGCACTTGTATCACAAATCATGAATTAATTCATAAAATTTAAAAATGAGCCAAACACCCACTTACCTTACTCAAACACTTCTAACTCAATTATTACAATTAGCTAAGAAGATGCCTGGAGGAGAAGAGTTGATCATTGCAGACGGAAGGGTTAAAATTAGAAAGAATGGGGAAGAACAAATTTTAGAAGAAACATCACCCAAACCACCCACTGAAGTTGATGAATATTTAGATGAGTTCAGAATAATAAAAACTGATGAAAAAGTACTACCCAGGATAGATGGAGATGAAGATAATCAATTAATGACTATATTGGGTAAATTAAAAGTTATAAGGAATAGTAATGCTTTTGAGTATTATTATCTTTTGGGAAAATTTATCGAAGAATATCCTGCGACTATGAAAAAGAAAATTCATCAAAGATGTCAACACAACTACAATAGAAGTGGAAAAATCGTCAGAATGGCAAAGAGGACTGTAATGTTGTTCAATACAATCAGATTATCTTATTTACCCCCACAAAGATTACGTCTCAGTACCCTTCGGGAAATGACGGACAGAAATTTTGAGAAATTGATGATAGGAATAAGTAGGGCAAAAATGGGTGTTCTGGCACAGTGGTAATCATTTTGCTATCAATTCACACACAACAACACCAAATAGCATATCATTTTTCATACATCTAGAATACATTATTTTACCCAAATTCATATCAAAAAGGATAACGATTTTTAACACTAATCATTTTGCTATCAATTCAAAGCTCAAAATACCAAGTAGCATATCATTTTTTCATACATCTAGAATACATTATTTTACCCAAATTCATATCAAAAAGGATAATGATTTTTATCACTAATCATTTTGCTATCAATAAACCACGCAAAACACCAAATAGCATATCATTTTTTCATACATCTAGAACACAATCTTTTATCCAAATCCATATCAAGAATGATATCATTTTTTTTGATATAGCAGAATTCAATCTAAAGCCGATTCTTCACTACTTTTCTGTCTTTTCTGGCACACAAAAGTCTAATAAAAATTATACATATATGCCAAGTCTAATAAAAATTTCGATATATATATATGCTAAGTCTAATGAAAAAGTCTAATAAAAAATTTTTGATATACGCTAAGTCTAATAAAATTTGAGCCAGATTTTTCACTTATTGAGAAGACATTTTTGAAGCCCTAGCATGTAATCTATTATAGTATTGGATAACATAATACCCCCTAATATGCAATGGACATCTGCCAGAAGTTGAACCAGTTGGTTTACCACATTCACTACAAGGTACTCTTCTTTTAGCTTTCCAATGATAACTACACCCTTCAGATCTCATACAAGTTCTTCCACAAACTTCACCAGAATTATGATAGAATGGACAAGTATATTCACCAATCATTTTTTTATATATAGTGAAAATGTTTATTTAAACAAAAACTTTTATATTATTAATATACAAAACTTTAGATAATCAAAACATAACACATATTCAAATGTCAACTAGTACCCAAAATATCAATCAAGTATCTACAGAGGCTAAGTCCTCTATTCCAACCTGGCAAGATATTGAAAAAGCTATAGTTAATATAGTAAAAGCAGGCGTCTATTATAAAAAAGAAAAGGATGGCAAGTTTATGCAAAATTATAAAAAGCGATATACTGAATTACATCAAGCTGAAGATCCAGATATTTATATCTTGAACAATGCAAAGAGAATATACCCTAATGAGGATAAATATATATCAATGAAAAGTCAATATCAGGAATGGTATAAAAATGAACCAAAAATTCTTCAAGCTGTATTAAAACTTAGTGATTTATATCATCAATTAGCCAAAAACCACTTTGCTACTAATGAAGAAATCGAAGAAGAAGCAGGTGATTTCCTTAACTCTTGAGTATTCTCTGAGGCGGGTATTCAACATTCTTGACAACCATCAATTCTTCTCGAACAAAAGACCGCTTTGGACCATTCCCATCAATATCTTTAATCCAGTATAAGACTGGTTGATTTTTTTGTACCAGAGATTCCTTGATATGATATATTTGAGGTTGCCAATCTTCACTATCTGAGACACCTAATCCATATATAAATATTTTATATTTTTCTACCATTACTGAAAATGGTCTAAATAATACACCATCTAGAAGTTTTTCTAATATTAAAAGATTATCTAAACCAAATTCATTCACTCCAGAATATTTGGTTTTTTTTTTAAAAATTTTTTGATATAATGTATTAAGAGCATTACTTATATGATCTTTTTCTTCACCAATATACTCACCAGACTCACAAATATATCCTGGCTGACCTTCACTACCTTTGAAAACGCGTACAGTGAAATTTCGACCATTTAATTCTGTTACTATTGACATTCCTACGCATATAGGAAATAATTCTTGCCCATTGTCAGTAATTGTTTCCAACCACCAATTACGTGAAAAAGGTCCAAAATGTAATTCAGGAATAATGAGGCCACAAGAAATAAGTGTAGGAGCAACTATTTTACTTTTAGTCATAATTATATAGAATTAAATATGCAATTGTATAGTAAGCGAGTTGAGATTTTATCGTGTTTTGAATTTATTATGTTTTAATATCCCCGCAATTTACTAATTAATTTTCAAAATTTTGTGCACTTGTATCACAAATCATGAATTAATTCATAAAATTTAAAAATGAGCCAAACACCCACTTACCTTACTCAAACACTTCTAACTCAATTATTACAATTAGCTAAGAAGATGCCTGGAGGAGAGGAGTTGATCATTGCAGCCGGAAGGGTTAAAATTAGAAAGGATGGGGAAGAACAAATTTTAGAAGAAACATCACCCAAACCACCTACCGAAATTGATGAATATTTAGATGAGTTCAGAATAATAAGAACTGATGAAAAAGTACTACCCAAAATAAATGGAGATGAAGATAACCAATTGACAATTATATTGGGTAAATTAAAGGTTATAAGAAATAGTAATGCCTTTGAGTATTATTATCTTTTGGGGAAACTCATTGAAGAATATCCTGCAACTATGAAGAAGGAAATTCATCAAAAATGTCAGTACAACTACAATAAAAGTGGAAAAATCGTCAAGATGGCAAAGAGAACTGTAATGTTGTTCAACACAATTGGATTATCCTATCTACCCCCACAAAGATTACGTCTTAGCACCCTTCGGGAAATGATGGATGGAAATTTTGAGAAATTGATGATAGGAATAAGGGCAATTGTGGCTGAACGGTTACAAGCCTCATTGCTCTGGGATGATATATTGAACGATTTGACTTTTCCTGTTTCGCAGGAGCTCAATTCTGGCGCGGAGGTGATGTCACCGGAATGCGAATTGGACCTTAATCCACTGATCAATAACCCCGAAAATCCGGAGTAATAATTTATATATTATTTTTATATTATTTATATTATTTATATTATTTATTTATTATTTTTAGTATTCATTATTTATTTTTAGTTATTTATTTCATCTATTATTTATTTTTAATTTTATTTTATTCTATTTTTATTTTGTAATAATTTCCGAATGATTTAATTTAATTATATGAGTTCGTGTTACATTCCGCAGAAGTAATTATTTAGTAACACGTTCGCATCAGACCTTTATTTAGTAGAAATTAATGAAGATTATCCAGCATAGTGGACATTCGTTTTATCACATGTGACAAAATCGATCGTCGATCTTTTTTATATTGTGAAACTTGCTATTTCAATTGAATTTAGAATAGAAAAAAGTCGCGTGACTGCGCACAAA
>CAUDNR010001302.1:0-11155 GCA_958430865.1 Entrophospora sp. SA101 | reverse complement strand
TTACTACCCTCCATTAAATAATTGGCCAATTAATTAATATGCGTCTGTATGCTAATGCCTTGATTTTTTTATAATGTAATATACAATATGCTATAGACACCTATATATATCATCACAAACTTTTTTTTTGACTTTCCTTCCCCCAAAAAAATTTTTTTTTTAAATTTTTCGCGTTTTTTTTTTCTCCTAAAAAATTTTTTTATTTTCTTCAAAACAAAAAAAAAAAAAAAAAAAAACCTTATAATAATAAAAGTTTTATTGTCTTCTCTTAATAATAATAATAATAATAATACTATATCTTTATTTATTTAATATTAATATTTAATATATTTATTTTGAACAAAAGTTTCTCCGATCTATTTCTCATCAATTCAACTCGCTACCTGATAAACGTTGAAAATTATTGGAGGACGAAGAGAACAGCCTCAATAATAACATTGATATTTATAATATCTTTAACGTGTTTATTGATTTAAAGACAACAACACTCTGAAATTACTTCTCATTTAGGTAAAGAAGACAGTAAAAAAAATTTTCGTAAAAACACGCGTATTAACACGTAAATATTAAATTTTCATTTATATGATAAAATGACTTTAATAACCTTTAAATGTATTTTTCTAGATATTCTAAAGAATATATATTATAAAAATGTGTATGTATACTTTATCACATTTTTAAATTGCTATTCAATTAGATGATCTCCGATAATAAATGATATTTTATTTTTTCTTTCCCTCCCACAAATATTATCCAGTTGATCCACCATTTGTTTATCCTCAAACGATCGTCAATAGTAA
This sequence comes from Entrophospora sp. SA101, assembly GCA_958430865.1. Lineage (NCBI taxonomy): Eukaryota > Fungi > Glomeromycota > Glomeromycetes > Entrophosporales > Entrophosporaceae > Entrophospora > Entrophospora sp. SA101. The sequence continues at coordinate 10,355 of CAUDNR010001302.1, read as the reverse complement.
TGATTCTTCTCCTGCCACATCAGAAACAATCAACAACATGTCAACAATCAATTATCCAACCAATTACACACTAGATGGTCAATCGATCAATCACGCTTCAATCCATCCATCATCATCGCTAACATCACCACCAGGAACAACAATATCTAATCACAATCAATCACCCGTCAATCTTCAATCAATCAATTCATTGAATAATAATAATTTATCAAATATTCCACCGTCTCCGATTTCATTAGCCTCATCTTCGTCTTTATCATCGGCTTCTTTATCGTCAATTTCTTCAATAACACCAACACCAACACCGACAACAGCAGCAATACCTTTCAACTTTTTCTCAATTGATGATAATAATTTACCTGATTTACCACAACATACTGCACAATTACCTCCTCATTCTCTACCATCATCATCATCATCCCTAATAATACAACACCAACCGCATCATTTTTATCAACAACCTTATCAACAATACCATCCTCAACAAATCATTTCGCCTGCTCCCTCGTCACCACTCTCTTCAATATTTGATTATCGTGATTATTCTTCATCGTCGACTGCTGATGAGATTGATATGCCCGAGTTCTTGCAATATAATAGAGAAAAATATGAAAATTCAAGATCTGGTACTAATAGACGTAGAAGACGTCCTAGTAATAACAACAATAGTAACAACAATGGTATTGGTGCGAATAATAACATTATCAATAATAATAACAGTTATAATGGTATAAATACTAGCAATAATAATGGCTTTAATCATAATCATAATAATAATAATAATAATATTACCAATACACAACAACACTTTCAACAACAACCATTACAATTAAATGATAATCAATTTGATAATTCTTCGATGGATGAAGTTTACGAAATGATCGACGATAATAATAATAGTATTGTTAGTAGTAATGATAATAGTATTAATAATAGTAGACAAGGATCTGTTAACCCATTAAATGATGATTCTAATAATTTCACGTAAGTTATCATATGGTTATAACGGATCTAATAAATAATTTATAATTATAATTGTAATCATATGTATCACGTTTTTATTATAGTTCATTATCGCACGCAGAATTTAGACGTCAAATACATATACAATCTGAACAAAAAAGGCGTGCTGAAATCAAAGATGGATTCGATGAACTTCGTAAACAACTTCCAATCACCTACGCCAATCGTAAAATGAGTAAAGCTTTACTGTTACAAAAAGGTAAAATTAGAATTTTATTTACTTATTTATTATGTTTTTTAGAAGGGAACAAACTTATTAATTAAAAAATTTAATTAAAAGCTGTTGCACATATGAAGAATATGCAAAGAAAAGAAAATTTTTTGTTGGATGAAATTAATCGTTTAAGTCAAAGATGTATTTATATGAACGCTGAATTGGAAAATGAAAAAAGGTATTATACTAGATGATTGCATTATTTTATTTTGAAATTATTCACAATTTCTAACATGCACATGTTTTATACAGGATGAATTATTTATACAGACAAAAACACAATCTTAACAAACTTTATCAAATTGGTTTATAAAATAATGAAACGAATAAATTATTATATTATGTATTATATGGATAGCGTAGACATGTATGATGATGTAAGTATTTGGAATACTCTATCATCATAATCAACTACAATTTTATTATTAATTGAATTAATTAAATATTGAAGAGATTTATTTGTGCGTGTGCGAGAAGAAATATTGTATATGTTTATTAGTAACGAATTTATTTTTCTTTACTTTTTTTATTATTACAATTATTTAAAATTTGAACAAAAAGATGATGATATATATAGGTGTCTATAGCATATTGTATATTACATGTTTGTGATGATCGATGATGATAAATATTAGAGGTATCACAAATAAGGAAAAAAAGAGGGGAGTAGTAGAGGGTAGGAAGAAGTAGAGGATATAATAGATGAGAATAAATGATTCTAATTTAAAAATAAAAAAACAAAAATAAAAAAAAATAAAAAATAAAAAATAAAAAAAATAAAAATTAAAAAATAAAAAATAAAAAAATAAAAAATAAATACTTTTTAAATGATTTGCACGTTAAGAGCTCGAGAGATGACAATGACGAGGAAGGAGAAGGAGAGAAGGGTTGTGATTATGAGTCAATCGGAAGGATAGAGGATAAGAAGGGAATGATGCGTGGACAATTAGTAAAGTCGTGAAAGTAAAGAATTGATTAATGGTTAATGATAGTCAAATTATCGATTATTATTAATTTATTAATTACTATTAATAAAATAATAATAATAAAATAATTCGTTAAAAAAAACTGTTTGAATTTCGTGATCTTTAAAATTAAATATATATATAATCAATTAATCGTAAATTATTATTATTTCCAAATATGAAATTTTATTTTTAAGTCAAAAAAAGACTAAATATAATAAAATCAATATGAAACGAGCAAACTGAACAAAAAAAATTTATAAAGAAAAAAAGATGAAAGGAAAATAAATTTCATCTCAATTTATGATTTTTTGAATTTTATCATTAATTATAATTTTATTTATACTTAATTATTTTTATTTTTTGTTTGGAAAAAATATGATGAGATAAGGGGAAGTGAAGGGGAGGGGGTGGTCGGATAAAAAGGTGATAATTATCATGTTATTATTAGTGATAGATAATTATTTATATTTAAAGCATGTGATAAAAAAATTTTTTTAGAAGTTTATTGAATGGTATATTTTTAAATGTAACAGTTTAATTATAAAACAATTTAGTTAATAATAACAAATACTTTTAATTAAATTAAATTTTTAATAGATTAGATATTAATTTAATTTAATTTAAATATGGATTTCCTATTTTGGACTTTATAATTATGAAATATTTTCATAGTTTTATTACTAACTATTGTTTAGAAAATAAATATTTTTAAATGTTTTTTCTAAATCTACATTCATTTATTACTCTCAAATCATTAAAAAGAAGACAAATGTACGATGTCAGTTAGAAAAGAATAAAGAATAATCTTGATTTTTTGTTGGTTCAACCTTAATTCCAAATTTGTGCTTAATTAAGAATTTAAATATCAAATAGAGCAATGATTTGAATACTTGTATTTACATGTGTGGCAGATTTACATAAAAAAATCTTTGTAAAACACACGTTACAATATTATGTAACGTAGATATATATATCCATGTCTTTACTTCCAAAGATTCATTCATTACCTATCCTCCTTTGTGTGTGCGTATCTATATATACAATTCTCTCGCCTGCTTATTTTTTTTCTCTAATTCACCAACTTACATCTCACTCACTCATTACGCACATCATCCTTTTTCGCTTACTACCCTCCATTAAATAATTGGCCAATTAATTAATATGCGTCTGTATGCTAATGCCTTGATTTTTTTATAATGTTTCAAGCGACACATAATTTTATATGGAATTCAAAAAGTTTTTAACTGATAGATAAATTTGGTATTTGGTAATTGGTTAATTTCCTAAAATCGATATTTAAAGTAAAAGAAAAAATTTTTTTAATTGACAAAATCTTTGGCTTGAATGGAAAAATTAATTTCCATGTTTTTTCTTGTGGCAAATAAAGTAACTGCTTTCTTCCAAACAAATAATATAGTTTCCCTTTTCTTCCCTCCCTCCTCCCTCTCCCGTTAATTAATTATTTCTAAAGAAGAGTAATTAATATCACAATTTCCATTTATAATAAATAATAATAGAATAAATGCAAGCAATCGTGACAAAAAAAATTTATATTTAAAAAACCTTAATTATAAAGCAATAAAAATATATAAGTAAAAATAACATAGCTCCTGTTAAAAATTTTATCCTAATTATAACAAAAACAATAACAAACAAAAAAAAAATTCTAAATTAAGTAAGAATCTTCATAATTTACAATATTGATGATATATATATTGTAATTGTGTATTGAATGAATGATATATATTATATATATTGTGTAATTATAAATCAGAGAAATCTTTAATAAAAAAAAAGGTGATCCGAAACCAATTATTATCACACATACAAATTCTCACCAATTAATTTTGTTTATTGACTTCAATCCCATCAAAAAACCCAACAACAATAGTAGTGATTGTAACAAAACAGTAGCTCACCAAATTATTAGCACTAAGCTACAAACTCATAATAAAATTTATATTGATAAATTCAAAAAACAACCTTTAAATGCCAAATATATATAAATTGAGAGAGAATATGGAAAAAACATCTGTTAATAAAACGGTTTTATTATTAATAATCGGTATCTTTCTAATTAAATAATACTTGATAAAAACAAGAAATGCAAATCGGTGTAACATTAAAAAAAAACGGTGAAAAAGTCAACAAAGAAATGAACCCCTAAATTAGAACTTTACTTATTTAGATTTTATTTTTAGTGAAAAATTATAAAATTATGTATTGTAGATTATAACACATACATACATACATCAATTGCATACCATTATACATTATTATATGACTTATTATAGTTAGATTAACGTCGATGATTATCATTCGTTCGTTTGTTCGTTATTATTAGTTTGTTCAGTTCGTTAGCTCGTTAATTCGTTATAAATTAGAAAATTCCAAAATTTTTAAATTTCAATCTTAAACTTTTTACAGAAACTAAAAAATAAAAAGTAAAAGAAATAGTAACACGATAAATAGAAAAAACACAATAGAAACTAGTGAAATAATGAAATAAGTCTTGCGTAATTGTATTATTCTTTGAAATCAACAAATCTTCCACATTTATAATAATAGCTAGTCCATATTGCAGTATTTATTAGTCATATGATCAAATTTCATCATTATCAATCACGCTAATCAGCCAGCTAATCATTTATTACTGATGATAGATAAATGCCTGATCGATGATCAATGTTTTTAATTACGCCCGTCACGTAAATTTATTAATTAATAAATAGTATTGATAACAATTAAGATAAAAATATTCACACACACCACGCACACTATTATAAGTATATATATGTATGCAAGATTAGACAACACGAATAGCATAAGTGATTTTTTAAAAAATCATCAAAAAATTGAAAATATTGAAAAACACATTAGTGTTATCATTATAAAATTTTTTTGGGGTTTAATTAAAAGATTTATTTATTTATTTAGAATTTATATACACGTCTATAAAATAAAGATTATTTGGCTGAAGATCTTTTCTTTCCATATAAAGAATTAAAGTCTTTTTTAATCAAAGAAAAATTTGATAAACAAAGGTGTTTTTTGCATGCAGCCTTCTTTAAACAAAATAATTAAAAAAAATATGTATTAATTCGACAATATTAAACGTGGTTTTTTCCTCTTATAAAGTATTATTATGTAAATGCATTGCATATGTGCGAATAATTTTTTTTGTTACAAGAATCGAATAAAAATATTGTCCAATGATCAAAGAAAAAATTTTTTTTCAAAAAAAAATTGTGATAAAACAGGGGGAAAATAAAATATTTTTTACAATCGACAAGTGATAAAAAAAGTATATATTATTAAAATAATAGGATGTATTATCGATATTAGGTTATGATTAAAATTTTATTTTTAAATAGCTTATCTTTAACAATTAAAGTAAAGTCTTTTTTAGCTTGCCAAGAAAAAGTGATAATAATACAATGACGATGTGCTCTTTAATATTATTCATGTGTGTGTGTGTACGTACGTGCAATGATTTAGCATTTTTTGGTCGAGGCTTCACGGCCAAAATAATATTGCGGACGCGTGATTTTAAATTCAAAAGTGTATTTATTATTATTACAATTAATAATTGATTGATTGATTGATTGATTGAAAGATTCGCGTGTGTGCGTGTGTGTATAAGAAGAATCAAATGAATGGTCTACATATGAATAAATCACATGATGATGACGATAACATCAGCAGCATATAGTCACAAATTATATATAACATAAAAAAAAAGAAAATTTTCAATCTCGTGTTTTTCTAATAATAATAATTTTTCCTCCTGAGGATGTTTTATTTTCCTATTCAAGAATCTTTATTATTGTAAATAAATTATGATAAGTCCTTGTTTTTAAAAGAATGCATTGAAGATCATTTTCTTTGCCCATAATTATCCATTTTATACATCCATTTATTTATCCGCTCATTCACGCCATTCACTATCATTAAAATATTAAATACCAACATTAAATACTATAAATTATTATTTGAATGGATGAATGAATGTTAATGTTGATTAGTTGTTAATAATAGGTGTAGAGAGACAGGACAGAGAAGATTTAGAAGTTTAGAAATTTATATTTATTCTGATTGGTCAATTGATTGTTGTTCACAGAGATTATGAACAAGTTAAATGAAATATACTGAATGGAATTAGTTGGTAGCCCAGGAAATATTTTAAAAAAATCTTTTAATTGTTTATCAAAACATCATAACACAAGTCATCAAGTTATTCAATTTAAAATTATTTAAATTACCAGTTATTTAATTAAAAAAATAATCATTGTCCATTCATATATTTAATTATATTACTTAATTATTTATGTTTATTATATATATTTTTGCTAAAATGAAAAATAATACAAAGAAAAACTCCCTTGTTTTTTTTTCATTTTTTATTATCTTGGGTACAAATCGTAAAGAAACCTCTCCTAGAAAAAAAATTATCATACATCGCCCGCCCTTTAAAAAAAAAATTTTTCCCATCATTCATCATCTACACAATTTTTACTAAAACGGTATGTTGCTCATCCATCAATACCGATGTTGTCATCGATACCGTATCGATACCGTCACCGTTATTATTATTATGGATTTTCTTTTTGATGTGTAAATAAATTGTGTGAAAATAAATTAATATTATTAATATTGCATTCATACATCAAAAAAAAAAAAAAATCATTAAAAACACATGTATACACAAACATTGAAAAACGAAAAAAAATTTTTTGTCGTCAATGGTATAATAATAATGGAAAAAATACCTTCAATTTTTTCGAAGATCAGAAAAAAAATTTTTTTTTACTAACACGTTCTTTATAAATTGGTTGGTTCGATCAAACGCAGGAGTGAAACAAAACAGATCTTTTGATATTTTCCTGTAATGTTTTATTACATAACAAAAATCATTAATCATAGTCATTATGTAATAAATTCACTACTAAATCTGTATATTGTATGTCGATATGTCCAAAATTATCAACAAATCTGATAACAAATTTTTATTACCAAAACGATATTATACATGAATCACATTTTATTTTTCCAAATATGCTAAACAATGTCATTTTTGAATATAAAATATTGCATTATTATATTATTATTTAATCGCTATTGATTGTTGCTATTTCTTGGAGAAACGCTCATTACTTGGAATAACAATTTACAAGCGTATGTGATGTATATTTGAGATATCTGGTTAAAAATTAAAGGGACAAGCAAGTTGAATAATTAATATGTTATACCTGTGTAGTCTTTTTGCACGCTTTGCATTGGAATATTTTTTTCTTTAGATTTACAATTTTTTTTTTAATATTACACACTCGTTAAAATCTTATCATCTTCCATAATGTTTAAACATTGATAATATAAATATTTGTGCTGCTAATTTATATCCTGCATGAACATTATACGTTACAGCTGAAGGGATGTAATCATAATACAAATGAATTTAATATGTACATTTTGACACTTATTCGGCAAAATTTTAGGAGTTTGGAATAACAAGATCGTGACGTATAATGCTCATGCAGGGTATAAATTAGCGGCACAAATATTTATATTATCAATGTTTTGTTATTCACGACTCTTTTAAATAAATGGTGTGGGATCACTTTCTTGCCTAATATGTCTCCAATGTACATATTAAACTTATATATAATTATAATAAACAGTCGACCGAATGTCCAATTGTCATATAACGAGAAATAGCATATGAATTTATAATTATATCAAATATAATCCTTAAGCTGTAAATTGCATATAACAATTGTACCTTTTGTCCGTGTCTACTAGAAATTTATCTATTCGCATATATTATTTATCCTTATCAAAATACTGTAACAACCAAAACTCGCAGAAAAAATAAAATTACATCACCTCCCATCTTACACCTTTAGCAAATTTCATTCCTTCAGCATTGTTGTAGCCGTAACCTGATCAACAATGCCAGTTTCAGTGCTTCTAATCCGTGTAGAAACATTTCGTTGAATATATCTAGCTGATATTCGTCTCAATTCAATTATACCTGTTGCTATTGCCAATTACCATTGATGCATTCTTTAGTTCTGTTGTGCATGGAATGAAATTTATGTGAATTTGTAATTCACACATGTGAAATTCAAATTAGCCAGCCAAACAGGATTTCATATCCAAACACCCCACCCAAAGTTTTAATTATAAATTTCAAAGTTTCAACTTCATATACAACAGTTCTAAATGCAATCAGCTCATAATCTTCCTACCCACCCTATAAAAAAAATAGTCTGTTATTTGAATTTTAATTCCAGAAATACTCTTGAAAATTTTTACAACAGTGACAAAGTCCATCTTTCCTCTGTAATCATTCCATGATTTTCCCATGAATATGATACATTCCTGAAGAAAACATGAAATTTCAAATCCGGATCAGGTTTTTTACAGGGCCATGGTAGATCGATAAGCGTTATGTGGTGGCTATTCCTCTTCATAAGAAAACAAATTTCAAAATATCAGTTATATTAAAATCATTATTGTAAATTGTATAAAATTTTAAAATCTCACGATAACGGTGGTATTCAATTAACGTTTCCTCAAAAGACTCGTCTTGGAAGTTTAACTTATGCAACTAACAATAAATGTTTATTACATGATGAAAGTCTATGTTTATCATATGATACAATATTCAACTTACTCCCAATTAACTATCTATGTTACACCTATTTATCCATCCAAAGAATGAATGGCTGGTAAGACATCGTTAAATGAAATTTTCAATAAAAGAACCGATTTAGATGAAAGTTCTTGTGACAAAGCTTTTATTTGGAAAGGCAACAAATTAATAAATGAATTTATTTATTGATTAAAAAAAGAAATGCACAAGAGATCATTTTTAAATATAAATAATTCAGATTTCAGTAATATTGAAATCAGCATTTTGTGTATTACATGATTTAAAGGATAAAAGTCTTTATTCATCGAATGAATGTCCTTATTATCAGGTAAATTACCTTGTATATAAATAATATAGAGTGATATTTTATAATTAATGGCACAGAGAAAGTATTGATTGATTGCACAAGAAAGAATGGTCATAAATATTGTGTGTGTACTTCCAAAAGCACCACATTCACCTTACTATTTTACAGTTGAAATAGAAATACCATGGAAGGAGATTCTGTAAAAACTGCAGGAAAAGGAGTAAGTAGATGATATATTGAATTTTTACTATCTTATTAATTTCGTTATTTCATAATTTCAGTTATGTTAAACGTTCCAAAAAGAATTATTACCACACTTATTTATAGATAATGGACACGAGGAAAAAGCATTCTTTTTGGTTATATAGTTCATAGACTTTCACTTGATGCTCTTGATCGTGATCATTATGGTAAAAAAGTATGGACCTTTCTGATCCTCTTTGTTTCAGGACGTTGTCTCAAAAGACGTTTCTTTATATCTTAAAAGTTATTGTTGTTACTACTATTAATTTATTGAATTTTGTTATTATTACTATCTAATGTATAGATTCAAATTTAATTTCAATCTAAATTAGCCATTAAAGCACAACAATTCTAATGGCTTAAAATATTATCTTACTACGGGTAATTGACAGTTTAAAATTTTCTTGCATTTATTTTATTATCAATTTAAAAATTTTTTTTAATATAGTCTCAAGCGAGTGTATCACAGGCACTTAATAGACACACTTGCATTCACATTATCGCATTTAAGAATATGCAATACACCAATGGGAAAAGATGATAAAATTGCCAAGCCACGTCGATTGTGATGATATATCCTGCTGAGACATCTGAAAGTTAAACTTATGATCTTGTTAAAAAAATCTTTCATTGATCCGTTGAAGTTCCTCAGAACAAATAATTGATTCCTTGGGTTAACAGTTTGATCCTTCAAATATAAAAGTTTTCGTTAATGGTATGAGTGGCCTGATGTATCTTCTCACCTGAAACACTCAAGACGTATTGTTGATGTAAATCCTGAATTTAGTGTTGTAAAGGACATCCTGAAAATCAACCGATCATATACAAAGATTAATTTATGTATGTAATATGGACAGCTAGAAACTTAAAAAGAAAAAAGGAAAGAAGTGAGAGCAGAAAAGGAGGTGGTAGTGTAGTATCAGTTGGAAAAAGTGGAAGGATACG
>CAUDNR010001299.1:2137-14948 GCA_958430865.1 Entrophospora sp. SA101 | reverse complement strand
TACAAGCCTGATGCAATTCTCACATAGTGATGGTTTTTACCACGGTAAAAACAATCATGGATTACCATCTATGACAATTTACGTAATTTTATTGTATTGATCATTTAACGATGTTTGTGTCAACCTTTTCCTAGATGGTGAAAATATGCAAGTAATAAAAATCCTCGACTATTGTTAAAGGAAGAAGATCTGCGCCCAAAATAACTTGTAAAAGAAATCCATTATTTCTTCCTTTTCTTCTGGTGAACATTGATTTTTGCTCATGTTTTTAAAAATAGATAGATTTCTTTGATATAATTATTATTAATTTTATCCTTCTAGAAAATAATGATTTGGAGTTGCGTACAATTCTTTTTCGATCATAGATCCATCCAAAGAATAAAAGTATGTTAATAGTAGTCTTATTACAATAATATCAACTAGAATATTTTGATTTAATTATTTTTTTTTTTCTTTATATGGTCGCGTAACGGATCTGTGTTTTTTTTTTTGAAGAAAGAAATCAAAAATATAAGTAATAATAAATAACAATAATAGATTTAACGACACAAAGACAATTATGATGATGATATATTGCTAAATTACGACGCTCCAAAGGCTTTAGTCGTGGTTGTTTTCAATTAAATTTATTATTTAACGATTTATTTAAAACACCTACATCTTCAAAAGTCATGTTTCTTCAAGCAGTTGTCTCAAGTAGTAATAGTTTGTGTTGTTGAATCATAAATAAATTTATTATTTACTTTTTATTTTTCTTTAAATTTATTTGGTTTTTTCTTAGTGAAAAACATGTAAACAAAAATATTTATATGAGTTATGAAATTTGCATACATCCTTATTTTTTTAATATTAAATGCAAATTTAAGATCCCTACATTTCTATTTAGGAGTACGTTTTATATTTAACGTTTTATAGGGCGGTTGTCATATTCACTACTATTAATTGTTTTTGCAATAAAACCATTCGATCTTAAAAACATTTCGATTTCAAATTCAAAGATCGTCTCAAAATTTCGAAATATCACAAAACTTTATACTTACAATTTGCACTATTGACAATTTTGGTGTCTCTCAGTCCCTTTTTATCGATTTCGAGTAACATTATTATTTTATTCAATTCATTCATTTATTTATTTAAATAATTTTTTTTTAGAATTGATATTGATATTGAATTGCTTTCGAAGTTAATAGTTGAACATGGTTTACTAATCGAATTATATCAAAGTATAAAAAGATTAGCTAAAAGGTCAAGTTCTCAAGGAAATATTTCAGTGATGGTAATAGTTTATTAAAATCATGATCATAAAGTTTTTGTTAAAATATTATATTAATATTAAATTTTTATTAAATACATACACACACACATATATATATGCGCATTAGAAAGAAATTAACATATTGCTCAAAGGTTTTGATTTTTTATCACATCATATGAAATGTATATTTCGAGATTATATAATATCTGATCGGTAATATATATTTTAATATTATAAATTTTTATTTAATTATTGAGGATATTATTAATTTCATTTTCAATTAATACAATCGATACTTAGACCTTCTTCAATGAATATTAAATCACCAACATTTGGATCAGAGAAATTTTGGCCATTTTCTTTAGATGATCAACTTACTATAATTTGCAATCAATTGATTGCCACATCAAAATCCAAAGAAATAATCGATAAAGCAGATAATATTCAAGCTAAAATGGTTGATTCTTTGATCATTGTAAGACGCTTTCAAGGTTTAATTAAATTAACCGTTATATAGATATTAATAATAAATTTATTTATTAAATAGATTTTTTATTATTTTTCATAAAAAGACATCAGTTGTGTCCCCATATTATACATTACATAGATTGATTGGTGAGGTTATACATAATAAAGGACAAGGCATTGTAATACTTGATATCATAAATCAACTTGGATCTTTGTGTTGGTATAACCAAGCATCAAGATCTCCAGCTATTATTATTCAAGTGTTGAAAGATATTTTATCAACAATTGATGAAAGTGAAGATGGTTTGACGCATCAAGAACAAAAGAATTTGATTGACTTTATTATTCAAGCAACGATGAATAAAAAGAATTTAAAAAAACCTGCAATTGAATTAAAAATTGGTGAAATTGGTGAATGGAGTAGTATTAATAGTAAAAGCAAAGATGATGTTATAGTAATCATAGATTTACTTGAATATATCAGATATTGTGTACTGCCCTATTTACAATTTTCCAATCCCATATTGTCATCACAAATCAGTAAAAGAAAATATTCTTTGACTTTATCAATTACCACACTTAAATCATTATTGTTTTTTTCTCCTTCTGCAACAACAACAACAGCAGCAACAACAACAACAACAACAGATTTTATAAAAATATTAGGTGAAAGTTGGTGGTTGATTAGGGCAGAACCTCTTTTATTGTTAAATCATTTAATTAGATTATTTGATCAACGTAAATTATTATTGTCATCGTCACCATCAATATCTATAACACTTGTTGATGATATTCATTTCTTACTGAAAGAGTTGTTAAGATTATTGACAGAGTATTTCATTTCATTACCACAAGATTACGATCAAAATGGTCTGTATTTTAACAATGTGTTTTAAATCATTGTTGCGTTAATTAACTTATTAAATATATTTTATTAGAGTACCATCGTTCTAACGTTAATTCGATTAAAGAATTATATAAAGATTCCAAGGATTATAGTAAGTTTAAACCTCGATTTGTTTATTAATATTATATGACTAACAAAAATTATAACAATAATAAACATAGATTGGGCAACTCAACTTTATCTATATCAATTCTTTGAAATTTGTTCATCATGCTTTGGTTTTGATATATCAAAACCCGCAATACCATCACTACTTTTTTCATTTTGTAATTTTTCAGATAAAGAATACACTGAATCACCATCTGATGAGGATAATGTAAAGAAATCTGGCGTGACTTTATCAAATCAAGTTAAAAAGATGAAGCAGTTGATTTTATTTTTAGAGGCTTGTCAAGTTTCCTCTTATTGGTGTGAGAAATTTGTGTTGGTATGCAAAAATTCTTTTTTAATAATAACATTTTCATATATTATTATAATCTCTCTCGTAATTCTAATTAATGATAATAACATACTACCATCATAAGGCATTAAATAATAATCAGAATGCTTCAAAACCATATTTACGTAATCTTTTTAGAAAAGTAGCACCATTGGCATTTTGTTATGTGCTTGCAAATAGTGTTGAGGAAGAAGCCTATGTTTTATTAGATACTATGATAAGAAAATTGATAGTTTATGGAATAATATCAGCATCTGAATTGTTAATTGATGAAAATAATAATAATAAAGAGTTATTTGAAATGGCCATTTCAGAAATAGATATTGAAGGTTCCTTATCAAAAACTTTGTTTAAGATAATTATAAACTTTATTTAATTATTTTATTTTATTGATCATATATTTAGAAAGAACATCTCTATGTTGTGTTAGATATTCATTGATTAATATCCTATCAGCTCTAAATCTTATTTTGGACAAACCAGCAATCAGAAAAAAATCGAATAAAGTTGATAATGATGATGATGATCAATCAAAAGGTTCATCATCATTCGAAACAATTAATGGATTAAGAGTTGTACAAAGTATAATAAAAATAATAAAGGTTTGTGTTTATTTTAAATTTTTTATTTTTACACAAGTGTGCATTTATAAATTTTTTTCTTCACTATATTTTTATAGAAATCTTTTGTAACCAGTTCAACAACGACAAAATCAAGTTATTTGGCTATAATATTTTTTACTTTATCACAATCATTCTTTTCATTATCAAAGTTTTCCAAAATCAAAGAATGTTTATACATTTTTTTATTGTCGATCTTTGAAATAATTGATAAGGCTCATAATAATTCATCTAGCAACGATAAGTATTGGAATACTTGTCAATCCTTGCTTCAAGTCATTGTACAAAATATTTAATGTTTTTTTTAATCAAAAACAAAAGATTAAAAAGTTTATATGGCTTTACTTGATATAAACAAGACGGCGAAAAATCTCTTATTATTATTACTTATTAATTATTATCATTATTATTATCATCTTCAGCCCATACAGGCAATTTCTGGTTACATCTTTATTATTATCGCTCTTAGATATTGGTCGGAATAATTTAAGATCGACAAACCAGCTGATCAGAGATACCTTTGCGTTTATCCTCGCCAGGCTGAAGCTTTACCTCTACGAACACGGGAGGGGATAAAATGTCAGACTAATATTAATATGAGTGCAAGTCACTTAGTCCTGCAACTTTTTATTGGTCATGTAGATCCTCAAATCCTATGTAATACCAAAAATATTTGCCCAAGGCCTTTCTCTACAAAGTTACGACCTTACCCCGTTGATATGCCATGCATGTTGCTGTGGAGAATTTGAGCACACTATGTTCAGTCCTAAAATTAACGCGTTACACGCGAAAAAGTTAATATCAAAATAAAGGAATTAAAACAAAATAAAGTTTGAAACTTTTCCCCATGAAAATCTATCCAATAGTGATTTATTTGCCCATTTAAAGCACCTCATCTAAAAATTTTCTACCTGATTTTTCGTATGACATAATAATAAGGAAATTTTATTTCTATAATTTTATTATCAAAATAAACAAATAAATCTTGTTTTTCCTTTAATAATCCTGTTCAGAATCTGACAAATAAACCCAGAGCAAAATATTATGTGAGCAAATATATTGAATCTGTGAATCTACAGAAGTAAACAAACAATACTGTAAAAGAAAAACACTCGCGGCAATATATAACGGTGCATCCTCATTAATATGAATGGTTAATTTGAAATTTTTCTATACATAGCTATGATTTTTGCTATTAAAATTTTCCCACCAATATAAATTATAGCATACCAACATTTTTCATTGGATTTAAAAGATTAACGTTTGTACAAGTAATGGTTTGTATTTCTAACATAATAATAATAAACTTTAACATTTATTAAAAAAGTAATAATAATTATAATTTTGCACCAATCAAAACAAACACGAAGTGTTTGGATGCAAAATTCCTTTTAATTAGCCAATTTCGTTATTGGATCCTTTAACCATAATGTCATATGGCCTTTAAAAATTTTACTCGGAATTTTCATAATAATTGATTTTTTTTCATACTCATAAATAGTCACACCACATGTGTGAACTTTTACCTACTTAAGGACCTATCACTTCTATTAGAATTATTCAAGGGCCTACGAATGGAAAAAGAATTTATTCTTTATATAAAATTCATTTATTTCAAATTTAATAAAATAGACTATTGTGTTGAGTGCAAAACGTATCTCCCACCTAGTACTGTTGTATGTGAATTGCGAATTCACATAATTTCATTTTCACGTACAACAGTACCAAAAATATATTTTTTATTTAGATATTGTTATTGTTACCAAGCTTTCCAATTATGGGATGAATAGAGCATATGACCAAAAAATTTTTATCGCATTTTTTTTTAGGTCTGATTATTGGAGCTCAATTAGATCAAATACCATTTTTGGTAAGCCAATGGTATGGTAGGTGCGGGCGCTAAACCAAATGTGGACTCACATCAATTTCCATATTTGGTTAGCACCGCATCCACGCACTCCTCTACGAATTAACAAAATCATCAAATTTAATAGTCGCATTAAACCAGGTGCATTATGGTCTATTCGTGTATTCGTGACGTGATATGTCGAAGACACCGAATAATAAGGAATGATAATGAATGATAAGGTTTAACAGCTTGATAGGTAAAAGTTTATTCGTTTATTGAAAGACTTGTTGCAATATTTCCATGGAGTGAAATCGAAGCCTAATCTTTATTATGATGTTTCGTTGTCGCCATTTACTGTTTGTTGCTACTCAATGTTATTGTTTCATGTTGATATAATAATAATGCTTTCTCACAACAACTACTGTTTGATGCATTGTTTGTGCTCTTCATATATATTAATATGAGCATTTCTCGGCGTCTTATTTCTTTTTTTTGGATTCATTAAATATTGCAAGTTCATTTTATGCAAGTTCTTGATTAAAAATTTTTTTCCTTCAAATTGGCGTTGTGGTACAGAAAGTTCAACGACTAAAATGATTTGTTTTGAACTAATATTTATAAATATTTAGTCCAAATTTACCGATTCATAATGGTCCAATAGATTCCTTAAACATAAAATAAATGCAAACTGCTTTTTTTTAACTGAATAATAGTAAAATTCTACCTGCGATAATTAATTCCAAAATCAGCACCCTGTAATTAAATTAAATAAATAAATGAGCAAATATGAAATCGATTTATAGACGGGGCAATTCATTGACTGAAATAGCTGCTTGCAAACTTGATCATGATGAATTTCCGGGTCTAATTTCAAGGCATTTAGAACAAATTCAGAGACAATGATACAAGAAATACATGAAAATAGTACCATGTCAATAATTGGGAAATTCGTTAAAATTAAAAAATTGAAAAGACGAGCATCTTATTTATCGTGTTATCCACATATCCAATGATTGATCATGAATGGTTGGTTATTAACTAGATTTGTTTTTAATTTTTTTTAAGAAGAATTAAATTAATTCTGTGATTGAAGTATTATTATTTTTAATTTATAAATAAAAGTTGAAAATTAAATGTATGAGTAAACTATTTATTATTAATAAAAACTCATCATCCATCCAAATGAATTTTTTAAAAGAAAAAGTTCATCCATCACTTGATACCAAATGAACTTTTTAAAAAGAAAAATAATATTATCCATTCACCTACCTAAAATGAATGATAATAAATCATTTGGGCTGAAAATGGCTTTGCGATTGATTGCGGCCGTGGATGAAAATTGAATTGCGGCTAATTGTTTCCATATCTAATCTGGCGTATATAATCTTGTAGTCACACTTATAAATATCTCATCTATGTTTGGCGGCAGATTAACATTTTAATTTTCTCAAAATTGGAAATTTGTCTGTCGCGTTGCCCGTTTGCCTTATTGTTATAAAGACATACTCTTTTGATTCCTTGTCAATTTTTTTCACAACGCAACCATTAATAATATTATCACAAAACTTGTAACTAACACTGCTATTATCACAAAGCAAGTCTACTTACTTTACTTTAAAAATCCAGTAACGGAACTGATCATATTGTGTGTGGAATGACCCACTAAAGTGGAGGATACTCATATTTTGAGTGCGTTAGCTCAGAGTCTGTTGCTCAATTATTGTAAATAAAACTTGCTTGGTCACTTGGTAACACAACCCCTCTTTATTTTATTATTTCTTTTTGGATACCAAGATATAACCAAGACCTCAAGCTATTCATATAAAAGTTATTTTTTTATAATATATTTACGCATAGGTTTTGGCAAGCAATTTTTTTTGACTTGAACTTTTATCAAATGAAAAAAACTTTCGTTTTTTTAATAATCATCATCACAATCAAAATATTATTGATTCGTCATCATTTTGAATCTCTTTTCTATTATATTTGGAATTTTTCATTTTAGTTAAACGATTTTGAATAATTCTAAATATACCGTTATTTTTTGTATTATTATACACCTATATAAAAATGGAATTTTTCAAAACAATAAAAAATTATGATTGTTTTTAATGAACATATTAATATCTTAATTATTATTCTATACATTGGAAAAACACGTGGTTTCTCTTATAGATATATATCATCTATACTTTGAAAATAGTTAGGAGTAAACTAATCTTCATTGGTGCTATTTATTGCATATTTTTTTGTAGGTTTATTGGTTTGTCTTTTTATAATGACTTCATAGTAGTAATGACCATTTTTATTTCCCGTTTATATTTATTCCAAATGGTTGTGCATATTCGGTAGTATAGGAACAATTTTTTTTTGGGAAAATGTTTACATCACGTCATTTATCATAACAATAACCAATTAGTATTACTATTTAGAAAAAAAATATATAAACAGCCCTAAAAATGACAAAAAATGTAAACTTTCTTTTTTTATTTTCAATATGGAAAATCTTCCTAGTGAACTACTTATAGAAATATTCAAGTATATCGATACCCCAATTTCGCTTATCCTTGTTAGTAAAGAATTTCATAGGCTGTATACTAGTCCCGTGGCAAAATCGCTGTGGGCATTATCTAAATTCGGCCGCATTCACGTGTTGTTTTACTCTATATTACTGGGAAAAACTTTTATTACAGTCGATGTTCTAAATTCTTTACTAGCATTAAAAGCAAATCTATCTAGATATTTCGTACAAAGACTATTACTACAATACGGAAAATATGATGAAGAATTGATTAAATTAAAATTACAAGACAATAATAGTAATTCTCAAGAAACAGATAGAGAAAACTTCAAAGCTTTTCAAAACAGTATAAAGACTCCGTGGTCATCGGAGATATCATTCGATGTGTTTATTGCTTTGTTAAACGAAGCCGAAGCAAGATTTGGACCAAATTTGCCTCTAAAAGGGAATGATATTGAAAAGTTTCATTTTTTAAGCTCGGGGCAGCTTCCTATTGACCAAGCAGCTCGGGTAATTAAAGAAAACTTGGATGAAATTCGTGATCTTATTGTCAATCAAAAATTCACGCCGTTTTCTCCAAGGCCAAAAATTAAATTTGAGGACACAAGTGAATATTTTAGAACAATGCAGATCATTAATAAGGAAGAGTTTCCAGCAAAAGATGGCTACGAGAACAATCGACATCTTCATATTATTGCAAGAGCAATTTTATTAGAAAATAGTATTATAGACATGTGGAAAGAGATAGGCTACTATGACATTTGTAGAGATGTTAACGATTTGGTTATTCAAGGCTGCATTCTAAGGCTTTTTCCATTAAACACTCCTGTTGGCTGGAATGACCCGAGTAAAAAAATAGTTGTAAATCAATTGCGTGATCTCATTAGGGTTGGTTTCAAATTAACGAAAGCTGCGATGGTTAACATTTTATGCTTTTGCGAAAATCGACTTGATACGATTGGCGATTCTATTATGTTAGAATCTTTTTGCGAGGTTAGAAATGAACCAAAAATTGACATAATTCAGAAATGCTTGATTGAGATGACCCAAGCTGACAGAGAAGTAAAGAGCAAAGTTTTGGATTTTTTGAGGCGCGATAAAAATGGACGTGGATTAGATTCTGTATTTTTGAAAACGATCGTTTGTCATTTGTTTGATTTTGATACAGAGACTAAGGGAAAATTTGACGATTTAGAGAAAAAAGAAGAGATTTCGTTATCTTCTTCATCCAACAGCAACAATATTAAAATTCAAAACACTAAAGACAATAATTTCAATCATCAAACCACTGGAGATAATACTTACATTCGTAAAAAACCTCTAGACAATAATTCCATTCGTCAAAATTCTGTAGACAATAAATCCGTTCATCAGAACTCTGTAGAAAATAATCCCATTTGTCAGAACTCTGTAGACAATAATTTCATCACGAAAGATGATAAAGATACTTCATCATCTATAGAGGAAGAAGTTAACGATGACTATTTTATTAATTGTCAAAATTTACTATATGATAACATCAACCAGTTTATAAATTCAAATATTGAAAACCCAATAAATCGTACAAGGACACTTACTTTAAGAAGCTCTCTATATAATTGGATATTAATAAATTTCAATGCAAATTCAATAATTACAAGACTATGTTTCCATGATATTATCTTGTCCAAAGTATGGATTGACATAGAATCAAAGCCTTATCATTCTAAGAAAACCCCAGCTATAATTAAAAATTTTGCCGAAAAAATTCTTTCGACCTATAATGATTATTGCAAACACCATGTACCATTCGAGACCTTCCATTTACAACTGTTGAGAAAATCAAATGAGGCCACTACGTTGAAACCTTTTTTTGATATTTTTTTACCAAGAGTATTCAACATCGAGCCAATAACACACCAATATGAAGAAGCAAAAAAAGATGGCGACAACAAGAATCGCAGTCATAACAATAGTCAATTGAACAATATGGATTCTGACAAAAAAATATGGTTTCATGAATTAAAAAAAGAATACAATCTGATATTTAATGCTTCTAATGACATTTACTTTACTGATTTATATAAAGACAATATCATTATGATACATGGTTGTATAATAAAGACAAAAGTCATTTGACTAATTGAATAATGATATTAACTTTGAAGAAGGCAGTATAAAGGTTTTTATTAGTCTTAAATCCTAATTGTATATATATATATATATATATGAAATCCCTAAGGATACTTGGTAATATATAATTTATGGAATGTCCAGTAATGATATTATACGTATGATCCAAAGGAAAAGAGTAACTTGGATTGGAAATTTTTTTAAAAAAAGGAGGTTGCAAAATAGGTGGAGAGGTAAAAAAATGATAGATTTATATATAACAAAAAAAAATTTTAGCTACAATGATGATGAGAATAAACTTAGATTGTAGCGATAGACTTTTTTTTTTCAAGTTGTCAAATTATTAGATAAAATTTATTGATTTTTTTTTTTAATTAGTGTGTATGTATAATAAAAAAATTTTTAATATTAGATATTTATCAATTTGACAATCTTATGTAATTTTGCTTATAAACGGCTGTACAGTACCAACAATACAGAAAGGTTTCAAGACAAACAGATTAAATAGAGATACCGGCAGCATTATATTGATTCATAATTGATATTAATTAATATTAATTCGTTTACCCATTTTATCCCAATTATGGCCATATTAATTCCATTCAAGTACCATTATTGGACACAACTTGACAACGCTTCCTGGCTTCCAAGGAATAATTAAGATTATATATATATGTATGTATAATTTATAATTTATAATTATTGATTTATATTTTTTATTTCTTTGGTGTATTTTTTTAAAGGGTTAAATTAGAAGTATAATTAACCAGTTTTTTTTTTTTTTAAGAGAGAAATTAATCCCGTTTATTTTTTAGTTACATAAAAAAACACGTTCATAATCTTGATATTTTATTTATTTGGCTGTTAATTATTATCTATTTGTTATTATTATGTTTACTTTTTATCGTATTTTATTTATTATTCGAAATTTAAAATTTAATAGATGTTAAATTTGTTTACTGATGTCGTTTTTATTAGGAAATTTTATCAATTTAAGTCAAAAATTTAAAAGTATTCTGGATATTCAAATATATAAAAACGAATAGAAGCATTAAACAACATTCTTAATTATAAAAAAAATTATTTTTTATTAAAAGAAAATGGAAAAATACAGAGCTGCAATATTTCACTTTCACATTCTTCTTTTTTAATAATACAAAAAATAGAGGTGGATCCTACCTATACAATTTTTTTTAGACCTATATAGTATAAATTTCATTCAATATATTATTAATTTTTTGTATGGTGCTATGCTTAAATAAAATAAAAAACATCAAGACTAATGATCAATTGGAACTAGAAATTTATATACCGCAAACCTACAGATTAAAAACTTACGTGCTCACTATATTTTCACCCAAGTCTCGTGCAATAACATCATTTTTGTATATATAATAATAACAAGTATATTCTAAGCGGTCAACCGCATACATAAGGTGTTCGAATGTCGTGATTGTTACACAATAAATTTCAAACATTTTTTAACAATTAATGGAAAATTAACTCTTTTCATGTGAAATTGATATTGAAACTACCCAATAATAGAAAAGGTTTCCTTCTTGCGCTTAACAAATATAATGGATTAGCAAATTCAACTTTCACCGTTAAATAAGAATGATAATAATAGTAATAATATTAAACAAAAAATAATAATAAAGGATGAATGCTATTTGTTACCTCGTCGTGACCAGGTAGTAAAATCATATTATAGAAGTACCGCTATTGGTTGTTGATTCTAGTTTTGGTTTTGAGTTGGTATTGGTGATGAAGGAATAATGGTAGATTCAATGGACGTTGTTTGAATTGATAACAATGATGTATTATCATTTGAATTTGAAGATGATGTATAAATCTGTATAGACTCAAGATGTTCTATTGACGCTGTACCTTCTTTCATTTCTATAAATCGTAAAAATAACGAAAATAATGAGAAATGCCTTCTATTATGTATATACAGTATATATAATATAATAACATATGTGCCGTAATGATTGGTAAGCACTTCTCTATAACACAAATCCGCCAACCTTCTTAAATGTCATTTTAATTCGTCAATTCGCCATTTCAAAGAAAAAATCAATTATTTTTTACATTTAGTAAATAAAATCAATCAAATGATTTTTTTTTTGAGAAAGTAGCATATAGGAACGAGTGTAATCCGGATTTACCATCTTTAAGATGATTTAAAAACGGACGATGAAAAAATATTACCCGTTTAATTTGACTATAAAATTATTGAATCAAAATTATAAAAGATTGGATGAATGATTAACGGGCCCAAATATTCTATCACGAACACTGATCGCCAACACATTTGAGGACCTTTATTAAAAGGATATAAATAAATTATTTTGCACATTATGTAAATGATCCAGTAGATTTATTTATATAATTCATACCCAAATCCTTGAAAAAGATTTGTCATACTCTTTGATACCATATTCCTTTAAGGTTTTTTCTTCGGATAAAGGTTGTTTAGAAAAAGTCAAGTGCTGTCTTTCTGGATAATAGATATTATACTTTTCATATATGATTGTTTTCCAGAGATTTCTATAATTGTAGGAAATTTTTGTGATTTTTCTGAACATGTAGCGATTGTTAATTTCATTTTTTCAAAAAATGATTTTTACATAAACTATT
>CAUDNR010001298.1:4609-16076 GCA_958430865.1 Entrophospora sp. SA101 | reverse complement strand
AATTCACACTTTTACCATGGCTCATTATACTCATTCAAGCTTGAAATTCTCCATAACACATTACCTACAATAAAAAATTTAATACGCAACTATCCAAGACTACTCCCACCCAATCTTAATTGTCTCTATTGTAATCAATCACCTGAAAATACTACACACCTATTTTCTTGTCAAGCTAATTCTAATTTGGACACAATTCCATGGCTAATAATCCAACAATCAATAATCTCTGAAATCTCAAATTGGTATAGATCCTCCAAAATCACACAAACTAAACAACTATTACAACCTCTATTCCAATCTAACTTCAATCATACTTCACCTGTAATACTTGCAGCTGGATTAATTCCATCATCTCTAATTAACTCCATATATCCAATATTTACTTCCCACAAAAAAACTTCAATCATCATTCACATCATCTCCTACAATCTAATAACTTTCTATTATAAAAATGTCTGGCTTCTACGATGTGCTTTGTTTAACTCATGGTTGAAACAAAATAATATCAACTTGAAAAATAAAACAGCTAATCAATTATACCCAATTAATCAGATAACACAAACACCCTCAAGATCTCTTTCAAATCCTAATTCTAATAATTCTCATCTAGTTTTAATAAATAACTTCATTAACACTGGATCTGACTTCCTATTACCTAGGTAATATCCGGATCAGTCAACAATATCTATGATGCAGTTAAAATTGTTAAATTGAGACTGAATAAACTTCATAGACTTTGTTTGGCATATCTGTTTTTTCTGAAATGTTAAATTTAAATATGTATATATTTTCTTTTTAATTATTTTCAAGAGGAATAGCCTCATATAAAGTTAATTTGGAATTTATTTTGTGAATTATTTTTATTATATTTACTTTATTCTAATAAAATTATATGAGCAGGATATTGCCTTTATAAAAAAAAAAAAAAAAAAATAAATTTTACCTGAACTACAACAATTCAGCATTGACACCCAAAAATCATAAAACTGTAATAAATGTTGAAAGTGTGCGATCAGAGTTATTGGAGTCACCAAATCTGGAAAACTAAATTAAACTCACTATATACAACTATAGGGTTTCTATTCAAATAAGGGTTTATTCAAATTATTTGTTTTACTCATTATGAATTTGAGTATTTGAATTGGAAGTTTATTTGAATAAAATGAATAATGAATAATGAATAATTCAATAATTCGTTAATTCCAATAAAACGAATGAACGAATAATTCAAATAAACAAATAAACAAATAAAACAAATAATTCACTCAATAATTTAAAAAAACCAAATGAACGAATAATAATAATTCAAATAATTCGAATAGTTTGAATAAAATGAATAAACAAATAGTCCAAATAAACAATTCGAATAATAAAATGAATAATTCGAATAAAACAAATAACGAATAAACGAAATAAAATGAATAATTCGGGCAAAACAACAATTCGAATGATAAACGAATGATGACAATTCGAATGATAAACGAATGATACAATTCGAATGATAAACGAATGATGACAATTTGAATAATAAACGAATGATGATAATTCGAATAATAACAATAAACGAATGATGTCAATTCGAATAATAATGATAAACGAATGATGTCAATTCGAATGATAAACGAATGATGTCAATTTGAGTAATAATAATAAACAAATGATGTCAATTCGTGTAATAATAATAATAAACGAATGATGATAATTCGAATAATAATGATAACAGTCAAACGATATGTCACAGGAAGTGTAATTAGATATATAAAATAGAAAATCCAACTCGTGTAACAAATCAGTTTTTTAAAATATCTCATTATTTTTATAACAAATACAAACATCATTATTAATCAAAAATAAAACTATGGCATTATAGCTTTCTAATGAGCCCACTTCCATATTGATAGAGGCTCTCTATGTTAAGCTATGTTTATTCAAAAACAGCATTACTTTTTATTTCAAAGCTAAGATTTTTTACCAATATTACCTTTATAAACTTGGTGAGTGGTTGAAAAGATGTAAAATATTGTAAGCTTTCATATAGGTATAGCTTTATGTGGATTGTTGTTTATTAAAGTTTAGTGAAAATGGCAAAAAACTCCAAAAAACATATTAAATTTTGATAAATTTATTTATCAATACACAAAAAGGAAAAAATGTAGGCAGGAGATTATCAGGAGATTATCAGGAATAATGACCAAAAATAGATAATTAATTTCCAAATGCGGTAATTTGGTTGACAAACTTTAACACCAAGATTTTTTACTATTTTATTAATAATCTCTCCTAATTTTTTTTAAAAAGAAGGAATAAGTCTTAAAAAATCAGTGTCTCGAATTTGGTGAAGATTGCTGAGCAAAAAAGGGTTAAAATTAAGGTTTGTGGCTAATTTTATTAATAGAATTTCAACGTTGATCACCAAAAAATTTCGGAAAATACACTTCCCAATCGTTTAATGTGACAAATCGTTCGACTAATATTGGGTAAAATACCTGACAATAAAATAAATAATATGATCATCATAAAATATTTGATTGCAAAAAAAACAATAAAATAAATACGACAAATATGATAATAAAATGTAACAATAACACATAATAAATAATTTCTTAGTTTATCACTATAGATGAGTGTCTAAATTGTTTTTGGGGTTAATGATAATGATTTGCTTTAAATACAACTAAAAGTCACATGTATATACACAAAATCCACAAAGTTTAGTGAATTATCCAATAAAAAATTCAATTTCAGCATTTTAGACAATTGAGAAAATTAATAGATTTTAAAAAAAAATCCGCGAAATCGAATATATTATTAATATGAAATCCGTTAAATCGAGATAATAATAAAATAATTATTATTACATATTAATATGTAAACTCGGTCATGAATATTAAGACAATGGAGTGAAAATTTTGGCCGACTTATCGAGTTTAAAAAAATTTGGTTTTGAAAATTTATCCGTTAAACCCTAAATCCGCTAAAATTGAGGTCCGCTAAATCGAGACTCACTGTGTAACAAAATGGGAGGTGCGAATAACAATTTCCCTATTATTGGGAAAAAACCGTTTGACGGAAAAAAAATCAATTAATATTAAATCAGGCTTGAAATTGTAACTTGAAATAATAATAATGATAACCAGTTTTTTCTGTTAATCCGGATTTAAACCGGATTTAATTTATAATAATAATGGAACGCTTAAGACAAACTTCAATTAATGATTATATACATATCATATATAGTAAACAAACATGTTTAGCCATTTTTGTAATATTAATTGAATTAGTAAGTATCAAATCCTCACACATATCGCGTGTGTGTGTAACGTTAACAAAGGAAAATACGGGAAATACAAAGTGAACCTTAAAATTTTTTGTATAAAAATAATTGATTCTCTTTAATCTTTCGTTTGATTAATTAATTTTCTTTTTTCCATTATCAATTTGAAATTTGAAATTTGAAATTTGGAATTGGAATTTGGAATTTGGAATTGGAATTTGGAATTTGGAATTTTAATTTTTTCTTTTTTTTAAATATTTTTTATTCTATAAAAAAAATGTCAAATCAGCAAACTCCGGAGCTACAGCAGCAGCGTGTAAGTCAATTAAAGAAACTACAACAGCTTCAACTAGAGGAACTACATCAGCTTCAATTAGAGCAACTAGATCAACTTCAACCAAAGCATCTACAGCAGCAGCTAAAGCAGATACAGAAGCAGATTATGTTGCAATTAAAACAATCACAATATCAACAAGAGCAAGATTTCCTGCTGTTTCTGCAGCAACAGACATGTTTGCCCCCACAACAATTGAAAAAAGATAAGATGGGCCCACGTAGATACTCTCTACTTGCATGCGACTCATGTAATAAAGGACACCAAGCATGTGTGATGGAAAAAGGATCTGCTTTTTGCAATAGGTGCATTGATAAAAAAAAAAAATGCACTTTTTTTGGACCTCGCGAAAAAAGAGGCCGCAAGCCTCATAGAAAAGACAAACAAAAAGTAAAAGCAATCTTTTTTTTTCAAAAATTTTCTTTGCTTCAAATATTGATTTACTTTCTTTGATTAATAGGAGAGTTGCGATAACAGCAATGTTAATATCATTAACATTGCTGTCGATGACCAACGTTGTTATAGTAGCAGCGAACCTATACCTGATTTACGTGAAGGTGTTTTGTGTATTTTGAGACCAGGTATCTAATTCATTATTATGATAGAAATAATAATAATAATAAAAATACTAATAATAATATACGTATGTGTTTTCATAGATATTGTTATTGACAAAGGTAACTTGCAAGGTAAATGGATAAAAATTATTAAACTCAATATCTTATAATTTTGAGTAAATTTTTATATGCAATTTTCTTAATAAAAATAGAAGATAATTCTTTGAATCAAGAACGGCAAGCACTGCTTGAAGGTAGCGATATAATATCACAAGGTTTTAATGTTTTTACAGAAGATGAGATGCGATGGTTGCTTAATAATATATAAATTTCTTTTATGTATATTTTTTCATAAATAGTATATAATATCCTATTCTTTTTATTTACTTTTTATTATTTTTTTTTTCGCAAATGAATTTTTCATTGTTATTTTACTAGATAAAATTCACAAGAAAAATTTTTAAAAAAGGGATAATTAACAAATTTATGCTTATTAATGAAGTCACTCGTGAAACTTTTTTCTTAATCATTGGGGAATGATTTATGATAGTGAATTTTGTTTACAAGTTCTTATTCGAATAAAAGGTGCTATTTGAAAAAGTTGTTATTCAAACCAATGAATGATTTGACATGTATTATTGCAAGAAAAATATCTGGCCTTCGACAAGTTAAATGATTTGGAAACTTTAGAAATTAAAAGTTTGTTGCAGTACTGAAGGGTTGTATTACTAGAATAGTGATGAAGGTTGGTCGATTTGCTATACCATGATTATAAAGACTTTGGAAAAATTCTTTAAGTGTTCATTTTTTTAGTTGATAATTTTGTTCTATATATAATATAAAATTAAAAATTACATCATCTAAACTAATACTAATAAAGAAATAATTTAGAAAGTAATTTACAATTCCCGATTAATTTTTGCGATCTGCAACTAGAAGATTCAGTTTTTTAATTTTTCATATTTATCAGTGAAATGATTGACCTAAAAAAACATTATAAAACTGAGTCACTTTTGACTAAGTGAAAAAACAACAGGTCAATTAATTAATATTTCAGAGCCTTGGTAATGAGTAGAGGTAGAAATATTTATTTATTATCATTAATTAATTGTAAAAACAATTTCATACATAATAATAAATAAATAAATTCATTATTTTGCTTATAAAAAAACACTTGTATTTGGAAATTAAACAGTAGGGTTTAATTGTCCATCTGGTTATCAGAGTGGCATAGAATTCTGAGGTTTTGTTTGTTTGTTTTGGTATAAAGCAAAGAAATTTTTGATGTTGGTTAACCAGTGTAATGTCAACAACAGTTGGTATAGAAATGATATTTCCCATAATTAATTCATAATTATGTTTTTAAAGAAAGTGGTAATTAATTACAATAATTACGAATTATATATTTATGGTAATTAGGTAACTACCATCTCATGTATATAATTAATACAATAATTTGAAAATAATAAAATAAAATATCACTCACAAGAGCAAAGGACATTCTCATCTAAATGTTAAAACAATGGTTCAACTAACAGGGTTTCCTTTTACCTAAAAGTTAAAATAAATAAAATATAAAATATAATTGCATGACCTTATTCTTATACCTTGATTAATGGAATTTCTTAATCCCATATATTATATAATCACCTTGATTTAACATTTCATACAATGGTATAATTGTCAAAATATTTTAACATTATTTTTTTATAACCATCCTTGAAAGAATCTGTTATAAATATTGCAATTCTCTATTCCATATTATTATAACAATTTAGATAGAATTCTTGAAGGCGAAAATGTTTAATATCCTCAAATTTTTAGTAAATATTTTCATGTTAATAATTTTCTATAAACAAAATATATAATTTCAAAAATCAAAGTTTAGAGATTTAACTATTGCGCCTAAATTATTAATTAAAGTTCATTCCAAAGATTAAAATTGTGTTTATTATCCAACTTCTTAGTTATTATTACTATTACAGTATTCTAGAACTCCAACAGTGGTGAGACTTCATTTTAAGATTATCACTTGGTGCTATTTGTTTACCTGGCAAAAAAATAGATCATTAAATCAGGCAAGTTTGTTTATACCAGAGTGATATTTTTCTTCGATTTTACATATAAAATTATATGAGTGACACTTGACTCCCTGTATTTACGCAATTTCCCGCGACTGATATAAAAAACGATATATTACTTGTATTACTGTGACACGCACTGTACTAAAATTTTCCTAGTTACACGGCTAGTTTTTGTAAAAGCCATTTTCGTTCCTTTTTTTTTATTCCAATTATTAAAAAAATGTCAATCCAGCAATTTAAAGAGTTACAGTTGCGGCATGTGCTGGAACTATACCAACTACTATATCAACAAAACCAGTATAAAAAGACAAAATTATTAGAGTTGAAGCAACAGTTGGAGCGACAGTTGGAGCAACAATTAGAGCAACACTTGGAGCAACACTTGGAGCAACAGTTGGAGCAACAGTTGAAGCAGCAGTTTGAGCAGCAAGGAATGCAACTATTACGTAAACAAGACCAAGAATTCCGATTGTTTTTACATCCAGCTTCACAAAAAATAGAAAAAGATAAGATGCGCCCACGTAAATACTCTCTACATGCGTGCAATTCGTGCTGTAGAGCACACCAAGCGTGTGTAATAGAAGAGAGCTCTGCTTCTTGTAGTAGGTGTATTGAGAAAAATTTTGAATGCACTTTTAAAAGGATTCGCAAAAAAAGAGGCAGACCTAAAAAAAAATCAAAGGTAAAACATCTTTTTCTTTAAAAAAATTTTCTTGTTTCGAATAATGATTTATTTTCTTTTTGATTAATAGGAAAACAGTAATGGCCATCAATGTTGTTATAGCAGCAACGAACCTATACCTGATTTACGTGAAGGTTCCAGTGCTTTTTGAGTTCAGGTATGTTTAATTCATTATTATTATGATAATATTGATAGAAATATTAGCAATAGTAATAGAAATAATAATAATAATAATAACATAAATAATACTTATAATACTTATGTAATTCGTAAATCATAATATATTAATATATTAAATTTTTATGTGATTTTCTTGATAAAAAAAAAAATAGAAGCAATTCTTTGGAACAAGCACTATTTTGAAGGTGGTGATATAAAGTTACTACTGGTAGTAACTATCTATTTTTCGTATATATATATATATATATATTATGTGAATATAAAAAATTTTACAAAATAAAAAAATTATTTAACACTCTTAAAATAGATGTTGCTTTTATTATTTTTTTTTCAAAATGAATTTTTTTTTCAAAATGGATTTTTTTTAAATGGAAATAAGAATGTAGGAATTTTGTTTATTTTTTTAGTCTCATTAATTTTTCTATGAAAAATTAACTAACACTAATACAGAAATAATTAAAAAAAACAAAGCTTCAGCCATTCCACAAATCCCCCCAATTAATAGCTAATAATATATAACAATACGTACATAATTTCGTAAATCATAATATATTAATATATTAAATTTTTTACATGCAATTTTCTTGATAAAAAAATTAGAAAGTAATTCTTCGGAACAAGCACTGTTTTGAAGGCGGTGATATATAATGTATTAATATCCTCATCTTTTCAAAGTACACCATCAACATATTCACATTCATTCACATCTTCGCATGATACCTATGACATTCAACAATAACAACCTTGTTACTCGAAGTGGCAATTTGACAGATTCATCACTTCAAGCTCCGTTGAACATCAGTTTCGATCTATTCAATGCATATTTGTTTGCACACCAACTTCAATGAGACAAAATTCCGCCTGGAAACATTTTAGCGATTTTGTGCTTGATCCAAGTGCATCATTATTTCCTATTCATCCTTCATTCCATCTGCTGATTTTGATACTTTTAGTTTTGTTATTAATTATAGTGGCGATGATGATTTAGAAGATCCGATGCAATACCGTAATTTGTTAGTATTAGTGTATGGTTTGCCAGGACATTTAACAATGCTTTATCAATGAATGATCAGAACATAAACACTGCATCTATTGATAATCACCAATTCGGTGTTCATATTAGAAATAACAAAAAAAGAATTGATATTCTACATTTTATTTTATTTTTTATTTTATTCAAAAAAAGAAATTCTTTACATATACATATATTATCTACACAAAAAGCATTTCACTCATTCACAACACATGTCACAAAGATATGTCGAAGTTGTAATATCTAGCGTTACACCACCAGCTGATGCAACCTCTACTACATATGCCCTTACAGTAGACATGCCTTCAGATGGAACAATTTTACCTCCTGGTCCAAATTGGCTCACTATACTTTATGATGGAGTAACTTGTGATTTCATGGGCAAACTCTTGGTTCAAAAACAACCAGCATAATAATAATGATAATGATAATAACAATAAAAATAACAATAACAAACTTTTTTTTTTTAAACTAATAGAATTTATATATTAAAAAAAAATTTAATAGACAATTTTTTTTTCCAATTAAATGGCTTTTTCCCACCTTTTAACCTTTTTTTTTTTTCGAGTTTCATTAACTTCACTTATAATATTAATTCTTAATTAATTGTATGTTTTATTATGTATGTATAAGTCATATATTAACAATCATCAAAACATTTATATTAAATAAAAATGAATTTAATTATATTAATATATTTTTTAGAGATAAAAAACTTCTCATTATGCCCGGTTTGGGAATTTTTATTGGATCAAAAAAAATATTTTGGTTTTATTATTTGCTAAAAACATGATCTTTAGTAAAAGATGTTATTTACTGTTGGGGATATTGTTCTAATTTTTAATAAAAGTATAATAATAATAATAATAATAATAATAAAAGTTGGACAAAAGGTAGATATTATTATTAAATTATTGCAAAATAATTTTTTGGGCCAGTAACTTTTTTTGAATCACAAATAATTTTGTGGATTAGAATTTTTAATAGTGATCATTGGATATCCATCTAATCAAAATTTTTTTTTGACTGCTTCATGTTAACTCAATTATTGCTTTCGATATAAATTTTATGAATATATAGCTTTTCCATCAACAATTTGTCCTTGCTCTTTTTTTTCCCCATCTCTTTCGCTAACACCGGTTCAAGTTATTCTGCATGATTTTCGAATCTTGTTTTTTTTTTTTTCAAGCAATTCATCAAATTTATTCCAAGTGTCAAAACAACACAAGAATTCTTTATTTCATTTGTCAAGCCACTCACAGAGAGATAACAAATTAGGCAACTCGAATCCCTTTTTTTTTTGCGCTATTGGAAAATTCTAACTATGTAAACTTGAGCCGGTCAATCTATATAAAATCGCGATAAGCACTTAACAATCTGCAGGTGTATGGCTAACTTTAAAATATAAGATGGCTGATTGTTATTAGAAGGAACTTTTTGTAATCAAAAGCATCCATTAGAAATGATGGTGAAGATCCAATATTTTTATTATAATCGTTGATTTTTTTTTTCATATATATGAAATTTTCCATGTATCATTATTATTTGATTGACCGGATTGGTCTTAGAAACAATTTCATTCGTTTAGAAGCATTCTTGTGAAATTTAGATTTTGATTTATCCCAAAAAAAAAGAACATAGAGACTTCATCACTATTCTAGTAATATAGTAGTATTTTACATTTCATTGGTTCAAATGATGACCTTTGTTCGAATTGTAACTTGTACAATAATAAATAACAAGCACAATAATAATAATTCTATTTATTTATAAATTATATATATATATATTACTTTTTCCTTTTTTATTCACCCAATTAAAAAAATTCATTTAGAAAAAAAATTAATAAAAAGCAAACGAAAAAGAATAGAAAATTTGTTTTAACTAATTTATCATTTATTTTGTAAAATTTTTTTATATTACAAAAAATTTAAACAACCGTTGTTCCTCTTCTGCTACCAATAATAAATTTACATCATAACCCTCAAAACAGTGCTTGTTCCAAAGAATTGCTTTCTATATTTTTTTATTAAGAAAAATGCATATAAAATTAATATATTAATATATTGAGTTTAATATTTACGTAACTATGTACGTATTATTATATATTATTAATATTTGTTATTATTTTTATTATTATTTTTATTTCTATTACTATTGCTAATACTTCTATCAAATATTATCATAATAATAATGAATTAAACATACCTGAACTCAAAAAGCATTCGGAACCCTCGTGCAAGTCACGGCCATTAGCCAAAGGTTCGCTACCACTATAACAACATTGGTGGCCATTTCTGTTATCAGAATTTTCCTATTAATCAAAGAAAATAAATCAATACTCGAAACAAAGAAAAATTTTTGAAAAAAAAAGATGTTTTACTTTTGGTTTGCGGCCTCTTTTTTTGATAGTTCTATCAAAAGTGCATTTGCTTTTTTTATCAATGCACCTATTGCAAAAAGCAGCTCCTTCTTTCATCACACAGGCTTGGCGTCCTTTATTGCATGAATCGCATGCAAGTCGAGAGTATTTAAATGGGCGTATCTTGCCTTTTTTTGTTTGCTGTGGAGGTGGACATGTTAGAAGCAGCAGCAATTCCTGGAATTGTTGAAATTGTTGTTGTTTTAGTTCCAATTTATGTCGCTGCTGTTGCTCTAATAATTGTTGTTTATTCGGCATTTTCTTCAACAATTGGAAGGATTCTTGGTCTTGTTGATTTTTTAGGTTTTGAAATTGTAGCGCATGCTTCTGTTGTAGCTCTGAAGATTGCAGCTGATTTGATAATGGTTGCGTTATTTCTTGGTTATTCGATTGTTTACTCGTCATTTTTTTAATAATTGGAATAAAATATATAAAAGGAAAAAATTAAAATTCCAAATTCCGAATTTCAAATTCTCAATTCAATTGATAAAGGAAGAAAGAAAATATAATTAATCAAAAACGAAGATTCAGTTAAAGAAAACTAATCAATCAAAAACGAAGATTCAGTTAAAGAAAATTAAACAAAAATGAAAGAAAATTCCTTTTATGTTGAATCAATTTTACGATAATTTTCCTGTTACACACCCAACTAATCAAGGAAATTCATTGCCGATCAAATAAATATCATTATATATTAAAAAAATATATATTTAAAATTATTATTATAATTAAACCGGCAAGTTTTTACAAAAATAGAAAAATGTTCAGCATTTAACCAATTTTAGATATAAACCTTCAATGGTAAAATGATGCAGGGAGTTAATACACATCTAAACTCGATAAGTCGGACGCAGCAATCAATTGTTTAAAGTACTTTATAATATAAATAAATGTCCGA
>CAUDNR010001297.1:0-16001 GCA_958430865.1 Entrophospora sp. SA101 | reverse complement strand
TACACTCAGAACCAAATAGGTTGTTTTGTCAAAGAAATAGCCAATGCAAATTATACCCAGGAATTCCAAGAGATCATAATATATTATAAAGGAAATTTTTTTTACTCCAATGTTGCTTTTAAAATGTATGATTTATTAATAAAATTAAATTTTTTTTTCGATTGTGCTTTGTTGATACCTAAAAAGGCAAATGATTGTCATACACGTGATCAAAATGTCTTACTTGGGGGTGGGGGAGTAAGCGCTACTATTAAAACGATATTAGCTAATATATGTCAGCGCACCGTATTTAAAATGATATTAGCTAATATATGTCAGCTCCCTAATAATTATTATCTAGTACTAGGCTAAAATTGCTCGTTTTGCAAATATAAAAATTCTGGTATGACAAATAAGGCGAGACGCGTCAGTTAGGTAGGACATATTTGTTTTCAAAGGGATATAAAAAACACGATATTCGAAAACAATTTCCTTCTTTTTCACTTATTTAATTACTAATTCTTTAATAAATAATATTTAACAATGTCCAATAATAAAGAAGAGCAAGAGCTTCAAGAAGAAGTGTCTGAAGAATATAATTGTGGCTATACGGCAATTGAAAAATTAGAGGTAAAAAGCTAAAAAAGTATTTATTATAGGAGCTAAATAATAATAATTTAATAATTTAATATATAATAAAATTAAAAAGCAATTCGGAATAAATACTACTGATATCAAAAAACTCAAAGATAATGGTTTTCACACGCTTGAATCAGTTGCATATACACCTAGAAAAGCATTATTAAGCATTAAGGGAATTTCCGAAGCAAAAGTTGAAAAAATACTAACTGAAGGTATTATTGTTATTATTACTATTACTATTACTATTACTACTACTACTACTATTATTATTATTACTATTATTTATATTCACACGATTTGATTGATATACACTTTTATATTTATGGATAGTTGGTAAATTAATAAATTTAGGATTTCAACCAGCAACGGAAGTCCAAAAAATAAGACATGAACTTATTTACATCACAACAGGATCCGACCAGCTTAATAATATTTTAGGAGGTAATGAAATGTTTTCTGTGGCCTATAAACATCAAATTCAAAATATATAATTAAATCTGATCTGATGTAATTCTTTTATTTTATATTAGGAGGAATTGAAACAGGTTCAATAACTGAATTGTTTGGTGAATTTCGTACTGGAAAAAGTCAATTATGTCACACGCTTGCTATCTCATGTCAAGTAAATAGTTTATCAACATATTTATTATTTACTGATATTAAAATATTTATTCCATTATAATGTATTTTTAGCTTCCTGCAAGTGTGGGTGGTGCTGAAGGAAAATGTATTTACATTGATACAGAGAATACATTTAGACCTGAAAGATTAGTTGCCATTGCAGAAAGGTTTGGACTTAATGGAGAAGAAGCATTAGACAATGTAGCAGTAGCAAGAGCTTATAACACGGACCATCAATTTGATCTTTTAGTTAATGCTGCTGGAATGATGGCAGAGACAAGGTTCAATTAATTTTAATATTAATTCCTAAGTTTATGATTTATTGTAATAAATCAATTGATTTTCTTTTCTTAACAATTTTTAGATTTGCTGTACTAATTGTTGATAGTGTAACAGCTTTGTATAGAACTGATTATGCTGGAAGAGGTGAATTGGCTGCACGTCAAATGCATCTAGCAAAATTCTTACGATCTCTCCAACGTTTGGCTGATGAAGTATATATACATATATGTTTTTTGTGATTACTGTAGAATGAATTAATGGATAATTGAATTAATTAATTAATGACACATTATTTATATAGTTTGGTGTGGCTGTTGTTGTGACAAATCAAGTTGTTGCTACTGTTGATGGTAATATGGCTATGTTTGGTGGTGATACTAAGAAACCAGTAGGAGGAAATATCATGGCACATACTTCAACTACAAGGTAATTATTATTATATATTACTAAATATGTTTGTGTATATATATTGTAACTTTGATTAATGTCTTGTTGAACTTTTTTTTAAAGACTTTATTTTCGTAAAGCTTCTAAAGAAAATCGTATATGTAAAATATATGATTCACCATGTCTACCAGAAGCTGAAGCAACATTTGCTATTGGTAATGGTGGAATTGAGGATGCTAAAGAATAGAATAAAAACTTTTTTTTAAACAATTTTATATGTTTGTATTGTCTAAATTTTAGATTTATTAAATTTTATATATATTAAAAATGATTTTAATTTCTTTTTAAAAAAAATAAAGTATGATTTTTTAAAATTGAATTTGACTGATGCATTCCCAAATTTTATATTTTTGTGTCCACACATTGAATATAAGACATTAATCTTCTCAGAATGTTGCACACCCCAATGAATCAAAGAACAAATTAAGTCATGAATATCTAGATTTAGTTCTTATCACCAAAATCAAGCAGTTGAAATTACTAATGCTAGCTCTAACTTAACAAATACAATAAAAATTATTAATTAATGAAAAAAATAATTTCTACCTCCAAGAGTAAATCTTTTACAAGTAGTGTTTCCATTCATTAATCCTCCTTTTTGAATAATCAAATATCTGAAAGAATTTATGAATGCGGCTGAAACTAACCCACATTTAGGACAGACAATTAAACCCTACTACTACTGTTAATTTCCAACCACAAAAGTGTTTTATTTAAAAAAAAAAAGAATTAATTTGTTTGATTGTTAAATTGTAAAAATTTTTATTACAAAACAAATTATTTGTAAAGAATTAATTTTATATTAGCTTTTCTGCCTCTCAAGTAAAGCTCTGAGTTATTAATATAGAGTTATTTAATTATCTGATTAACTAATTAATTAAATTTGATAGATAATTCACTTGGTCAAAAGATGATTTTATGTAATATTATTCAAGTATTAGTTTTGATCAGAACCAAGCAAAAGCTAGCTTTATTTATATAATAAATGTTACACGAAAAAATCAGTTAAAGAGGAAAAAACCATAGTTAAAGGCAATAAAAAATACACAAATATGTTCTCTGAGATTTATGATTCATAGTAATAGACAGATCAAACAAAATTGGTCCGTATGTCGAAACCTTTTTATTTCTTCTTTTTTAAGAAACTTTGTACAACACGTTATTTCTAAATTTGACAAGATGACGCGTGGTAATCTTTCAAAAAAAATTTTTTCTTTAAATAAATAATTTTTGTGAATGTGAATTAGTGAATTGGTGAATTATAATTACTTATAAACTGATTAATTTATCTTTTATAATTTATAAACCTACACAATTTCTCTTGAATGTGTCATGGCTAGAACACAACCACAAGCAAAGCGTAGACCAGCTGCAGTGAAATCTAAAGAACAAAACTCAAGGATTCTTGATGATTTCTCTCTTCTCAATCACAACAAAAGTGTCCTCTTTTTGACAAAATATATTTAAGGAAATGTATATCAGATAAAGAATGATTAATTATAGCATTTATGTATATGAAAATGTGAGAAATAATTGCCATATCATCCTGTAGACAAAAAGAGTAATACAATTTTTTGTGCAAATGACAATTGGTCTACATGTAGATCATTCCCAAATTGAAACACTTACATTCAAATTATAAAAATGCAGATCTTTCACTGAAGCCATTATGATCACGTTATTTATGAGATTGTGTGTCCTAAGTTTTTCTGTTATCCCTCCACCCCCTAAAATATTAGCTAATATATGTCAGCAGTGTTTAATTGATGATCTGCGAATAAATGAGTGAGTCGTACATAGTAAAAAACAAGGGAAAATTGACACAAAAATAGCTAATTGAGTACCTTTGCATGAAAAGTTGTACTATGGTTTTGTTTCACCACATGATTTTTTTTTACATCCACAAACAAAACAAATCCCAAAGAACATATTATCAGTTTTTTTTTTTGTCTTTACTTTAGTAAAAAAAAAGTTTACTCTTTAGCACCTGTAGATTTTAAGAATTTTCATATAAAAATTTTTACATGTTCCATGTAATGATAGTATTTATTTATTAAAAACATATGATTTATTTATTGTCTTCAAAAATAAGAACAAATAAAAAAAAAAAATTTTTTTACTTATTAATTAGATGATGTATTTTCAACCGCCTGCCTTTTGTGATGTTGACAAGAAGGATTATTTTCAGCTTCTAATTCGTCAGTTCCAACAAGTCTTTGAAGTTCTTTTAACATATCCTTGGGAGAGTATTTTTTCTATATTACCAGCCAAAAACATGATTTTTAATTGTTCAATCACATTTAAATCAAGTTTCTTACTACCTTTCTTCCCATACTCTTTAGAACAAATCCAGGTTCCAATTTTTCATCCAAGAGGTTTTCAAATTCATATTATTTAGCAACAGAGAATTATTGTATTGTCTGAAACAGGATAACTGTATAGTTTATTTCCAGTGAAATCCAAATTTTTCTCTTGAAGCTTCAACCTTACTTCAGGAACAGACAAATTTTGATTGATGTGTCAACTTCTGAAGGAAAAAATATTTTCCATTCTGATTGAGGCATTGTTTGATTAATGACTGTAATGTTTGGTTGATTAATATTATTATTTTTCAGAAGTTTTTTAATATCAAAAATTGAATATTTTTTGATTTCCCAAAATTAGGTATTTCATATACTGCTATATATCTATCTTTGTCACCAGATGGCTACATGAAAGTAAAATAATTAGAAATTCCTTTATGGTACCAACTGTCACTTTTTTACTACAATCTGGGATTATTAGTTGAGTTAGACATTTTAAGATCACAATTTATTAATAGTATTATTTAAGATTTTTTTTTTTAAATATAATTTTATGAAAGGCTTTTTGAAGTAAATCAAATATTTTATCTATTTATATAAAAATCCAAACAAAGTTCAAAACTTGTATCAATGTTTAAACTTGTGTCAAAATTAAACTTGTGTCAAAGTGTCAAAATTCAAAACTTGCATAAGTTCAAAATTTGTATAAAAATTTGACTTATATCAAAGTTAAGATTTGTTAGTTCAAAAACATGTATAAAGATTTAAAACTTGCAATGGTTTTTCTTTTATTCTAAAAATTTTGGTGTAATGAACACCTGTAGATTTTTTTTTTTCAAAATTAATATTAAATTTCCCTCATTTTTTAATAGTAAATTGATTGACAATTCTCTCATTTATTCGCAGATCGTCAATTAAATTTTTATCCATATATAGGTCTTAAATGAGTAAGAATTTGATGGTGATATTCATTGTTAATTGAAACTTTTCTATAAGAATATTATTGATGAAAACCAGAGATATTTATATTTAATTAACATAAGAAAAAGATCAAAAATTTGCCATGTCACAATCTCCTTCCAAAAGCGCAAGTCGTGCGGCATTCGTGCGGCTTTTTGCTGATTGTCTCTTTCGCGCAATCAACATTTTCACCATATTTGCAAAAATTGTGTCGTACGGCAAATGTTTTGTTTCTTATAACTACTCATAGTAATCGTGCATGCAATGCTTTTGCAAGGCGAGGAGAGGCATGATCAAATGAGCCAGCAAAATTCTATGTTTCTCAACCCAATTTTTTGGAAGGAATATTTTGTTTTCACTGGGTGGTAAAATTTCAAAAAAAAAATTTTTTATTTTTCTGAAATCGATCTACGCGATTCAATGTAAATACGTGATAAACGTTTATCATACAATAATAATAAATATCTTTTTCCAATCGAAGAGAACTGTTTGGTAAGAATAACAATAAATTTTGTTTATTTTACATTTTAAGAAGAGTCATGTAATTTTTTCGACAATTGAATTAATTATTGTTTTTTGCTATCGTGTATATGCCATTAAGAATGCTTCTTTTTGTTGGTGGCGAAGCATCTTTCTCTTCGTTTAATATTTAATTAGGGTGATGAAGACCATAATACCGTTGATTTGTTTATTTACTTTATAAGAAAAGCATCATTTTCTATTATTATTCGAATTGATTATTGTTTAACTAACTAAAAATGCTAAAAAATGTCTTTTTAGATCATACCATAAATTTGTTTCCTTTTTATAAAAGCATTGTTATTGTGCATTTAACTAATTATTTGACAATTGAATTGATTATTCGTTAATTTTTAAAGAAAAGCATTATGCACTAAAAATGCTAAAAACAAAGTATTGTGCATCGAATTAATTGAGAATTGAATTGATTATTTCGTATGCTTTTAATTGAGAAAAACCATTATTGTTTAATTGATTGCTTGACAATTAAATTGGCTATTTGTTTATTATTAAAAATAAAAAATATTTTAAAAGACCTAGTAGGTTTCTTGCAAATACAAAAAAGTCTTGGGGTTTTTTTTAACAACAAACGACCAATTTTTGTTTTTTAATTGTGGCAACAGAGCATCTTCTTTGCAATTTTCCAAAGTACTTGGCAATAAAATCATTTACCTCATTAAGAAATTCATCAGAAATATGTGAATTATGTAGTTTTTTAATGCCACAATCCTATCTTCACTAGTTCTTTCATTATTATAATTTATACTTTTATAACCATTTAACCAAGTAGCTTTGAATATAGTTGCAAAATTACCTTCAGTCATCTTTTCAATATTTGTTAAATCATTATAATGAATCAATTGAAGATAGTCACTATAATGATACTTAGTTGCTTTAAGTTTTGTGCTTTAATCAGCTCATCTAATGTTTCATTACCACTAGTCCCATTCTTCAGTTAATAGCTTTGGATCACATGATTGACACCATTGCAAGTTGGACATTTCCCAAAATATTCATCTCTTATATCAGAATATTCATCATTATTGTCATGATGATTGTTTTCATCCAAAGTGGTTTCAAAAAAAAAAATTTCTCTTTTTTTTTTTCAGCCACAAATATGTATCACACAAGATATATTTTAGACACCGTGTAATCCCTGTCCCCTGTCCTTTTCAATATTTACCCACAAAATCTGCAAAAGGACAGGGGAAAACCATGGGACCATAGTGGCATGAAAGTGGGACAAGACACACTGTTCCCCGACCTTTTCAAGTTTTCCAAGTAAAAAATTGAAAAAGGACAGGAGACAGGTTTGCTATGCCGCACCTGCCCCTCAGTTTTTTTCACATAATTTCTTGAATAGAACTGGAAATCACAATAAAGATGATCAATCCGTAATTTTTGTACCAATAATATTGTTAGATATGAGATCAGTTGATTGATGATAACAAAAAGAAATTGATTTCCAGGTTGAAAATTGTTAATATTTCCTTTATTGAAAAGTTATTCCAAAAGAGTATGAATTCAAGTTGCTTATGTACATTTCAATTAATTATAAAATATATAATAAATAACAGGACATATTCACTCTGCAATGCTATCATCAATAATTGTTTCCAACAAGAGATTGTGATTAAGGATACTGGCTGCAACTTTTGATGATGGTTGCTACCATATTTGCGTCATATATATAAAAATGATTGCAACTGTCTTTACGACCATTTTGTTTCCTTTTTTGGATTGCGACATGGAACACTAATTGTGATCAAAAATTTAATTAATTATCTATATTAAGTAATAAATCATGCATAATAATAAAATTTCTAACCTAATTTGTT
Source organism: Entrophospora sp. SA101 (assembly GCA_958430865.1). Taxonomy (NCBI): domain Eukaryota; kingdom Fungi; phylum Glomeromycota; class Glomeromycetes; order Entrophosporales; family Entrophosporaceae; genus Entrophospora; species Entrophospora sp. SA101. The sequence continues at coordinate 8,410 of CAUDNR010001297.1, read as the reverse complement.
ATAAAAAATGTGACTCAATTTTTAGTATATAAACAAGGTGAGAAAATTGCACCTTACATTTTCAAAATTTCAGGATTCTTCCATCCCTATATGTGATTTTTCATTATAGAGAGTGTTTACTAAGATTATAGAGAGATTTTACTTAGTATTCATTATAGAGAGCGAACTGTATATTAATTTATTGTATTGTGAACTGTGAAGTTTGGGGTGTATCACAGATATCTAAAAATAGTTAAAATAATAATACAAAATCTGTATACCGCAACTTCTGGTGGGATTGTTACCAATACACTTTATTTTTCTTTAAACAAAGTCACTAACACTAGCCTCATTGGACTCTAACCAACCAAAATATAATATTCGTCAACACTGTCCAACCAAAATACTCAAGTATACTTATAAATTCCTCGAAGTAGTCTTTCAACTTCCTTTAAAACCAGCATCTATATATTATTCTCTCAAAGAATATCCACTAGTGTTCAAGATAATAGTTATTCCTAGGAGTATCCCTCATCGGATCAATAATAATTAATAGAAGATAGTGAAGAGTTTTGGTTTATAAAATGATTAGTGTTTTCAATAAGTAAGAAGATACCCATGGGGGTTATATTGCCAAAATAGTAGTAACTTTATTATTTTGATTATAATATTGTTATTACAAGCATTAGAAGTTATTATTTTCAAAGGAGTATGTGTGAGAACATGATGAGAAGAGGACTTCGACTTCCTCTCTCTTAAATACTTTTTAATATTAAAGTGATACAAATTCGTAAGCAGCTTTGCTTACATGGCTCTTCACCAAGAACGAATTTTAATTCTAAGAATGAATTGAATTCGTTACTTCCCTATTCTAGCTATTTATATATATATATAATGATAAATATGGATAAATTGAACATGTTACTTCCTGAAGTAAAGTTAAATAATAAATAATTGGAAAAATGTTTGTAGTAAAAAAAATAATAAATATTTTGCTAATATATACTAAATATAGAAATTTAATTAAAATTGATTAAAATAGAAGTGATTTATGAATTATTGCCATATATAGAAGGGAAGTGGTTTTTATCGCCAGTCCACAGTATGTATGTATATTTTAAACACCCATACAATAACTAGTACATAACATATCTTGGATCAGTCACAATTATACATGCAGAACAAATTGATTTGCTGATGTCAAAAGTCAAAATTATCCCAATTTTGAAGGTCAAAAGTCAAAATTAATTATGGCATTTACTATTAAAAACATAAATGTAACACCCCTTTACGACATGTGTAACCCCCTTTACAACAGTGTCAAAATACTTTGGGCTGCATGTATAGTCACAATATTCACTTTTTTATTCATTGTTAATTATTCTGATAAATAGTAAATAATTTGCAAGAATTTAAATATTTTAGGTACAAATAAAATAACAACTTTTGCACTAAACAACATTATAAAAAACATTATAAATTTCAAGTGTTTGTTATTATAAAAATGTGTAAAACTATCCACAAAGGAAGGATCAACATCCTAATATTTTTTTAAAAATATATTTGTCATGTTCCATCCTAATTGGTTTTCCACAGTTTACCTCATGATGCCAAGGAACGGAGTTGTTTATAAAATAAGGATAAAAAACTTTTCCATTTAACCCACTCCAAACGAAGTCTACAATTCTCATTTGCCTCATATCAATTGAAACCAAGATACTTGATGCTTGTAGGTTACCATGTACAAAGTCTCTATCATGCAAGATTTTAATAGTCTCTTCTGCTTTCTTGAACAATACTTTTCGATCTAGCTTAAGATCATGCATGGCAGTGTAAATATCAACATATTCTGTCAGGTATTCCATAACAACCATAGACCAGCCAGGTATTTTATTATATGCATAGAATTTAGGTGCTATTCCTTGATCCACACAATAAATATGAGCATCTATACCATATCTTTTAACAAATTTCACTAATATTAATTTACCAAAAAAAGCTCCAGACAATCCTTTCACTAAAAACAATAGTTTTTCATTATGTAGCTGTTTCATATAAGAAAAAGTAAAACTTGTTTCTCCTATCATGAACTGACAAATTTGTGGAAAGTTTTCAGGCCGCAAGAGAGCATTGTTCTCAATACATCGAATTTGTTCATAACATGTCAGATAATAATTCTTTAATTCTTTGATCCCAACTTTCAATGCCAGTAAGGCATGAGTTAATGATTCCATTGCACTTAAGTCATTCTTCATAAATAAAAGTGGGAACATTGGCGTGAGAGGTTCCATTGTGAATTCCTTGCCTAAAACAGCTCCACCAATGCCAAGATAAGGACCTGCAAGATAGAGAAGGAAAGCGGGGTTAAGACCTTGACATATTACATTATTTCTGTTCAAAGCAACTTGTTTTGCATAAGATGCGCAAGCCTGCACATATGCACATCCGCCTCCTTCCCCAATCTCATTTTTTATTTCACCGATAAGGAGTACAAATGATAATTGTCCAATGATAACAACAGAGCCTATATCAGCTTCTTGATGGTCAGCAGGAAATGGTAGTTTGTCAACAGGTTCATTAAAATAATTTGACAGCCACAAGTTGAACTCTGATTTTCTTTCTTTTTCATACTTAAAAACTTTTTCCATCAATTTAACTAATTCTATGACTGATCTACAATCATCTTTTGTAATTTTAAGTTCATGACAATTTGCTTGAAAAGTTGCAAACACTCTATGGTATAATGTAATTGGAGTGCTTGAATGTGGTCTGTGATTGTAAATAAAAGGTTCTTGAACCTTCAACATTTCTTTTGGTTTACAGAACAATGATGGTGTTTTCATTTTTGAGATACGCTTGATTTTTTGCTCCATTTCTTCATAAGTATTTTTGTCTGCTAGAACTAGTAGAAGAGTTAGTAATATTGTAAAACCATACATAATACAGACAGATAATTTACATATAAAAAAAGATAGATGATAATATTGTGCAGGTAATATGTCAAATGGAATGGATGAAAGTTAATTTTATCACCAATGTATATAACCCAGAATTTGTATTGTGAAATCTTTTACCTGTCTTTTTTTTTGAATTTTTCAATTTGACAATTTTATTTTCTAAATATTTTATCTTTTCTTCCAATTTCTAAAGAGAATGATTATTTTGTAAAGATCGGATTAATATCTACAATATTGACCATAATTGAAAGTTCATGTGCTGTGTTTGCAGTTGTGTTTACCAGTTGCCCGGAATATATTTGGATGTGATTTGTTTAAGGAGTTTAAGCCAGTTGATAGAGAAGTAGTGCCACCGAATAAGCCTTATGATAGGGCTAATTGCTATTTGTGTGGTATACTAAATATTAATGTATTGAAATAAATAATATGATTATACTTGTGTATGGTTTTCATTAGTTTCTTTGAGAGGTGATTGTAAAGATGATGTTTTACTAGATTGTATTAAACAAGTATATATATACAAAAAAATTTTTTAATTCAGTCTGTTTTTTATGTGAACTAGAGTAGCTGTAGTAGTGGCAGTAGTTGTATACAACCACTACCACCTTTAAAAAAAAATAATAATACTTACTCAAAAACTTTTTCGATTTCTTTTTTTTCTTGTCTTTACAGATGGTCATTTTTTAAAAAAAAAAAATTTTTAAAATTAATTAATTAAACTAGAGTGACGACGAGTGGCGGGCAATAGCCACCACCACTATCCTTAAAACGCTTACCCACGATCCTCCGCAACACCATTGGTTTGTTTTCTTTTTCTGTCCGTTCTACCAGACATTTTTAATTTTTTGCATAAGAAATTAAAAATTTTGTTATTTGACGCGTACACACTAATTATTTATCCTATATATTGGTTTTTTTTTTGGTAGGACAGACGCGAATGATTTTTTTTTTTTTTCTTGGAAAAACAATTTATTTTTTGACAGAGTCCAAGATGACAAAACGTGAGTGTTGTTGTTTGGTATGGTTTGGGTCTCCTAAAGAAAACGTGTTAATAACTAACCAGAGGTACTTTTTTTTATTTGTATTGATTGACATTTTTGGTTATTATAAACATTTTAATTGGAAATCAAAACGCGGAGCAGATCTTGCTGGGTAATTACAAGATTTTCATTGATAATATTTTGCTTTTTGTAATCGTAATAATACTATTATTAATATATAATTACAAGATGTCAAGGCAGCATTGACTGTTGCAAAAGAAACAATTCAAATATGCGATGTTTGATTATCAGAAATTGGCAAGTGTTGAAGCACGCATACTACCTTGAACACTTTACAGCCATTCTCTCACATCTTCCTCATGTGCACAAGGCTAATCTGACCTGATGGATCGATGATACAATGATGCAACAGAATTCCAGGGGTAATACGGGCCCTGGAGTTTATTGAGGCTGCATCGATCATCAAGGATGTTTTCCCGTATACAAGTAAGTATTATTATAACTATTATTGCTTGTTATTTTGTTTAGTCCAAGATCTAGTTAGTAAGTAATAATAAATCAAATCTAACGCAAAATTTTAAAATGATTAATATAGTAGCAGCCTTTTCAATTCCAACAAAATTATTTTACCTTCAAATCATGTTAATAAGCTTACAAATGATCTAAAAAAAATGTTAATTGGATCAGATTTTTATGATACAGAATTAAAATTAGAGCAGAACAGGATGACATTAGAATTTTCAATGCTCATTCGTGCATTTTAAAAGCAAGGTCCTCATATTTTAAGGCTGCCCTATCAAATAATTAGGCAAAAAAGTCTGAAGATGATAATTTTTTATTTGAAAAAGACAATATATCTCCAAAGACATTTGGAATTATTTTAATGTAAGATTAGTTTAATTTAATTTAATTAAATGATTAAATTTGATTAATTATACAGTAGATCTAAAATTATTAAAATAAAAAAACTTTGTTTTTTAAAAAAAGCATGTTTATAATGGATTTGTTGACATAGATAATTTGAATCCGAATGAAATTGTTGAACTTCTCCTTGTGTGTGATGAATTAAATTTTAATAAATCAGATTTCAATGAATTACTTGATGATTTGCAGAATCAACTAATTGCAAAAGAGAAAGAATGGGTTCCAGAAAATCTAAATAATCTATATCAAACTTCATTCAGATATCAATCATTTAATATACTTAAGATTATTTTGAAAGCTTGATTAATAATACAGCAGAATATTTCTTAAAATTTAATGATTACAGAAATATTGAAAAGTATCTATTTTAAAAAAAGGCATTTTGAATTTAAAAGAAATTAATATTTGGGGACCATGTATATTCAATGGGAAATTGGAAAAATTGAAAAAGTAGGAGAAAAAAATATTTCAGAATTGAATGAAGATGACTTCAAAGAATTGATTCAATAATTATATAGGTGGGTTTGATTGAAGTAAGTGTCAAAGGATCTATGAAGCTTGCAAAATGAAGATGATTTCAAAGAATTGGAAAACATATTTGAAGATATTATCTCCTTAATTAGATTTCTGAATATTACTAGTGAGGATTTTAATGACAAAATCATGCCATATAAAAAATTATTTCCTACAACTTTGTGGAAAGATATTTCATGTTATTATTTGGCTCCTGACAAACTATCAATATCAAATTTATTGTAATCAAGAATAACCATTGATTCAACAACAATTATTAGCAAAAAGGCTATTTTACTTTTTGCAAGTTGGGTTGATAAAAAAAATCCACAATATACTTTAATAAAAGATATAAAATATAAATTTAAACTTTTATATCATAGCAGTAAGGAGGGTTTAAATGAAAAATTATTTCATCAAAAATGTGACAATATCAATAAGACTTTTATAATTGATAAAATACAAAATCTAGAACAAGTAGTTGGTGGCTACAACTCATTAAATTGGAATGGTGGTGATTTTGTGTATAAAAAAACAACTGAAAGCTTTATATTTAATATTAGCAATAGAAATGATGTTAATACTGCAAAACTTAGTTATGTATTTAACAATGATTATGATCATGCAATTGTGTGCGCTAGTTCTCAGTTGGTAGATCTGATATTTTTTTTTGGAAAATATGGTAAGGTTATAAGTTGATGATGGACAAAGTTTATAATAATATAAATATAGTATATTGGAGGTTTTTCAATTAATTGATATATTATAAATATTTTTAGAAATAGATATAAACTTATTTTTATAATATCTTTGCAAATTTTCTTTTTAAAAATTTTAAAAAATTGATTTTATTATCTTCAGAATATAATAAAAAATCTCATTCATTCATCTATTCTAAACAAAATATATATTGCATCCTTGAAAAGGCAAATATTAGTGACAATAAAATGATTTAAAGCATATAATTATATTTGATTTTTTATTTGCTTTGAAAAACCAAATTAATAGTTGGAATCATTCTACAAATTACATCAGGAAATTTTTAGAGCGTCAAATAGCATTGAAAAACATTACTGTTTTTTAACACCAAAAAAATGTTAATCAACAGACCCTGTGCAAACAAACTGTATTGAAAAATCCACGTTGTATAATGCAATAATATATTTACAGTATATGACAATCTATTAACACGAAAAGTGATTTATTAAATACATGTATTATTAAGGTATTTATTACATTATTTTTTAACCACTATATAAATAAATGATTATATATTATGCCTCTATTGTCCACGCCATAAAAAAGAGAAAATTGTTGAATTTATCAAGCGTTTTTAATATTAATAATGAGATCCCCTGATGGATGACGAGTGACTTTGATTATTAAGAAGTTTATATGGTAACTTTATGATTATAATTTGAAGTTATTGATTATTTTTGATAGGCTTGCAGTTAAAATACACATTATACATAATTTTGGAAGATGTACGACTATTTAAAGCTTTCTTGTTAATTTTTTTTTCAATAATGCGTGTCACAAAAAAATAAAATCAAGTTATAAAATAATAACCTTCATTGATTTTTTTATTTACATACTTGTAACAATATTGATATATTATCAATATTATTTGCATTATATATACTGGCATCAATAACTATTAATCAAGTTAAAGGACCAACATGAACAGTTTGAGATTTTAATTTTTTTAATAATTTTTCTTTTTTGCCTTTTTCTTTCTGGAACTTTTCCCAATTTTTTTCCGCACCCTCAATAATTTGCGTCATGAGATTCGAGGCAGATCCCTTCTCCAAATGACACAATTTATCATCAGTCAACAGTGGATTTCGTTTCTTAATCCAATTCAATTGTTGTTTAGTGATGGGCTGATTACGCCATCTGGTAAAACGTGATGCAAGGATAAACGATAACTTGTTACCAAACTTAAACTTTACCCAACTATCACACGCCTTTATTGCTGTGTCAAGCCTGTCGCCTATGATTGGAAGTGGCTGCACTGATCGAATTGGTATTACGTCATCTGATTTTGCCTTTGTCTTGTATTTTACCTTCGACAATTCCTTCTTTATACCCAACCTAAGATACATAAATACATATAACTAAAGAAACTTAATAATGATATGATTATGATTATTACATACATTTCCAAAATTTTCATTTAATCTTTCCCATTCTTTTGATGATACTTTTTTTTCAAAAATTATATCATCTTCGTCCGAAACCCATACATCCTCAGTATCCACCATTCTTAATTTTGAAAAATATATTAATATGCAATTTTTATTGGGAGTCTAAAGTCAAAAATTTCAGGGTTCAAATTTTTAGTCTGGTTTGTAGTATAAATTCTAATTATAATTATAATTAAATAAATTAATATAGAATGTTATTATTCAATAAACTAACAAAAAATTGCATCTACAAAAAATCAATTCAAAAATCAACATCAACAACACGATTTACTTCAAGGTTGATAAAAGAATTAGACAAACGGCATTTCACATTAAAATTACGACCGTATCAAGAAGAATGTATTGAAGTATGCTTGGAGAAATTTAAAAATGGAAAAATTAGAAGACAAGTTGTGTCTTTGCCAGTAGGTAATCCAATCATCCATTGTTTCGTTTTTTACTATAATTTATTATTGATTCACTAATTATGAATTTTATTTGCTTCTGAATTATTAGGAAGTGGTAAAACGGTATTTATCACTACAAGAATAATAAGAATTAATTTTTCATTAAATCAATCTTACTAAAAAACCCCCGTTCCAAAAGGTAATCTTTTCTAATCTAATTAAAAGAATCGAACCACCTTTTAAAGAAGCAAAAAAAGTTTTGGTAATCGCTCACAGAGAAGAATTGATTGATCAAGCACGTTCTCAAATCAGTAAAGTTTCACCTGATTTGGTACAGATTAGTCAATTATTCTTAATATTTATTCGCACTCATCTATTTATTCACTTAACTAACTAACTAACTAATTAATTAATTAATTATGTGTTAGATAGTTGATGTAGAC
>CAUDNR010001296.1:6192-16650 GCA_958430865.1 Entrophospora sp. SA101 | reverse complement strand
AAATGGGAAATTTTCCATCTTCACTATATCGTACGATTCACTATACAGTAGGTTCACTATATCGAGCGCCGACTGTACTCTAATTCTAATACTAATACATTTTCTGAAAAAAAATTTATAGGGATAATGAATTGATTATCTTCATAGAACATCCAGCAAGCTCCCTCATTTATGATGTAACTTCCATGAAGAATAGATAGAACAAATGGTATACGTGGAAGATAGATTATTATTTTGCTATTGAATTCCTTCAACTCGTCTAGTTGATAGCAACATTTTGGAAAACTTTGTTTTTAATGCTTCTAATACCACTTACCTTGCTTGAGAATTCATTGGTAAAGAATTAAAAACAATATCTATCTATTATTTACATTAATTATTTTCCGTTATGAAAATTATTATTTCTATTTATTTTAATTGCATGTTTTTTACGAAATCGAATGTAGGACAATATATTCATACATCACGAATGATCATCAATTCCACCATGCTCTTGTGTCACTTGATGGATCGTGAAGACATCAAGTACATCTTCATCACTCATTATTATTATCCTATCTACATATTATGCACATAAAATCAAATATTAATAAGAACAAGTTAGATTTACAAAGAAGTGGAAACAGTATGTGCCTGAGTTGGTGAACGTTCTTATTCAATTAATTAATGATTGCCACCACAGTAATGAATAATGAACCTTTCAAAAACGAAAGTGAGAAGGCATGAAAATGATATTATGGATTAAAAGGCTTGATGAAATAACAACAGAACATGTTATGATGTTCATAAAAAGTTTGGGCCGTGGAAAGTAGAATCATAACATTATGTTGACTGCCCAAGAAGGATGAACTAACGAGGATGTGAAGGCTTTAAAAAAATATATTTTTGGATTATTAGAGAAGACGATAATTTCAAGAGTTTTCATTGAGCGGATATAACAATTCCTAGGAACCATGGCCAATTTAAAAAATGAAGTTCAAATGTCAAAAGAGGAAAAAGAAGAATCCAAGATTCATTTAGATTTTATTGAAAAAGTGAGAGAATTGGGCAAAGAAAGATTAGATACAAGAACCAATAATAAAGTATTGAAAAAAAAAAAAAAAACAAGAATTACAAATACCAAGAACTTATTAACTACAAAATTATTTTAAAGCAACTAAACGATGAAAGGATCAAGAGAAGACAGCAAAAAAATTTACAATCAAGTATAAATCAGGAAAGTGAACTTGAATTGCTAAACAACAAAGCATGCTTAGGCTAAATACAAAACTGAGCAAACAAAATCTGAACCAAAAGAAGAATAGGCTTAGCATAAATTTATATCTTGCACCAATTAATTGTTCTTTTTATATTAATAGAAAAGTGTAGTTGTGTGGCGTTGAGCAAATTTTGACTATTTGAAAAGTTGTCACGCTAGCTTTTTAATTTATTCCCAAAAAAAACTTAAAGTTTATTTTTAATGGTATTACAAGTATGTACCAGATATAATAATAATAATAATAATCGGAGATTGTTTATAATCTATTTTTGGAGAATTTCGAAGCTACTTTTTTATCCCATAAATAAATATATCCGATGTCCATGTATGTACGAGAGAGCATGTTACTTTTATCTGTCATCCTTTTTTTTTAATTTATTTGTCAAAAAATTTTTTTTTAAAAAAATAAATAATAATATAATTTATAGAAGAATTAATAGAAACAATAGAAAAGGATGAGTAATCAAATATCAGAATATAAATCTTTTATTTTAATAGAAAAATTTCAAAATTATATTGACGAAAATGAAGAAAAGAAGAAACAAACTATTAAAAATGTAAATATATTAAGAAACTTTTTTACCATTCATTCATTCATTCATTCATATATCATCAATTCATCAATTCATTTCTCAGGTTAAAGCGATTTTAGAGATTAAGGTAATGAATGTTGAAGGTAGAGAACAAATTTGGACTTTGGACCTTAAGAACGAAGGAACTATTAAGACCGGAAAAGGTTCTACGAAGCCAGATATTACCATCAGTTTGTCGGACGATACATTTGTAGACTTGTTTTCAGGGAAATTGAATGGTTAGTAGTATATTATTATAAATATATTATTTTTCTTTTTCACTAATAATAACAATTACAAATTAAAAATTTAGGACAAAAAGCCATCATGGCTGGCAAACTCGATATTAAAGGTTATAATATTTCTAAATTATATAAAATATTAAACGTTACTTCCGGAGCGAAACTTTACTTCAAGAAAAGTAAAATCGAATCATGATTTTGCCAGGGGGTTAATAGAACAATAACAATAAATAATTTTTGTACATATTCATCAAAATTATATCATCCTTTGATCCCTTCTTTCTTATTCTAATACCATCAAATAAGCATCTCTCTCAGGCTGATAATAATCTTTAACCAATTCTTTAATTTTGAAACCAAATTTTTCATATAATTTAATTGCAACTTGTCTTTTAACATCAACATATAGTTCAGCTTTACTTTTTTCAGGAACTTTATTGGTGTCAATCGCATGTTTTAATATCATTGTTCCTAATCCTTGTCCTCTGTAATCCTGGTGAATGCATATTTTTAGAATACGTGTCAATGGTAATAATGAGTTATTACTAGCCAAATATGAGTAAATTATATATCCATAAATTTTAATTTTAATTTCTTGGTTTTTTTGTGCATTCTTTTCAACCTCTCTGTTGCTACTACTACTACTATTGTTATTATTATTAGTTGTTGATTTAAATTTGCTCTCGTCGTAATGATTATGATGATAAATAATCAATAATTTATTTGTCTTTTTGCCAATCTCTTGAGAAATCGACATAACTTCATGTTTCGGAAAAGTTTTACGTTCTATCGATTCAATCTGTTGAATTATTGATTCATGATGTTTGGCAAATGTTTTTTGTGGGAATAAGGAAATTTTTAAATTTTGTTGCGTCGTCATTTAATAATAATAATAATAATGATAATGATGGTTTTTTATGTTTGTAGGACCCCATATTTAATAAATGAGGATCAAAGTTAACAGTTATACCTCGTTACAACGAATTTACTAGTCACGCGCTATAACGGATCTATGCAAAATTTAAAATTTCGTTACAACACGCATTCGTTACCAACAATTAATTAATATATTCAATCTTTCAAGTTTATTAAATTCCATATTCAACAATGGGCTTATTGACTTTAAGAGATACTATTGCATTTTCTCTTCTCCTAAACCAACTCAATCACATAGTATCTTTTCGAAAAAAAAATTTTTCATTTTTATAGAAGATTGCTTGTAGAAATTGCATTTTCATTTCACACCCATCATTGTTAAATTTATCAAAAATTTCATATTTAATATTAAGATCTTTACACATATATTCCACTACCTGATTCCATTCACTCACTCCACAACATCTTCTGGTGGATTGACATTATATACTCTTTCAGACATCTATTTGTATAATGTCTGTATTATTCCCCAGCTACAAAATTTACATCATTAGTAATAGTTTGATTTTGACAATGCTTCCAAAAGTTCTGAAAGGTTCCTAATAGTTTGGGATTCTCTTCAAGATATTTCTTACGCCTTCCTTTTTGATTTCCATGAATATTCATCATCCTTCTTCCCAACATTCTAGAAATCAGTTACAAATCCAAATAATGAATAAACAAATAAAATGTTTATGCCAATTTTTTACTAACCCAAAACACCTCTAACATGCGCATATCCTTTTATTCTCAATAGTCCAATCCTGTCTGACCCTAAAGAAACAAGATTCAAGGTTAATTGTTAAAAAATCAATGTTAAGCAATTCCAAGCAAAACTTCCCATATGCTCAAATTGTTATGAATGAAATGATAATGACATTATTGTTATTGATGAAATGAATAAATGAAGAATGAATGAAACAAGATAGTTGAGATCAATTTTGGGATGTCATTCTTTAAATATCTCTAAATCTTTTGCGATTATTTCTTTTCTCATAATTTTATGTTCCAGGTAACGAAACTTCTTAAACAATGCCATCTTTTCGGGAACTATGAAAGATCTAAAAACATTATTAATATCCCCTCATCTTGAGGAACATTTTTTCGATATATAAAAACATTTGCTTAATACTGAGAAAAAGCTTTTATTTGCCATAGAGAAAAGGGATTTGTTAGCTATAGGGAAAAAATCTTTTTCGGTGTATGGTAAATTGGGAATTAGAGAATACTTTTTATGTTATACAAAAACGTCAAAAGATTTTAGAGGGAATTGTTTGCGAAACTTTATTATTATTAAATTCGAGATTCTCACATGTTAATTAATATTAATTAATTGCTTTTGCTACTTTTAATTAGGCCAACCTCTCTGGTTCATCCAAAGAAGGCACTCTGCTCATACTATGTATACTTGGCCAGGCACAAACGTATTTTCATTGATGTTGAAAGTTGCATGAGATAATGTCAATCTTTGGGTTTTGTGAACAAAGGTATTTCATCATCAGGAAATTTTTTCTGATGTGGATTTGCATAATTATTGTACTGTTTATGTAAGTTTACAGTGGGCCCTATAATTTCATGCAAAAATTACATTCAGTGTAAATATTACATAATTTTTTATGCAAATATTACAACATTGCATATTAAAAACTTATGAATGTAATATTATGGTGGAAAAAATTTCCTGATGATTCTGCAGAATATTTGCTCAGTAAACTTGTTGGTGATAATAACGGATTATACAGCAGGTCATATTGGATTTATTAGATGTATATTTCAAGGAATTGATAATTATTTCTCATATAGAATCACAATATATAAAACTACTACTGATTCACAAATAATGGGATATCTAAAATCATCAGAATTTATTGAACAAATCAGATTACACTGAGGAGTTGCACCATTATACAAATTTACCAAAGAACAAGATGAGATAATTGACAGGTTGTTGCTAAAAGATGAAATACATGTGCCACCTTCAGGTCCTAATGATGTGTTGACATCATTGCTTAAAACTGAGTGATATCCTATCTGGATTATGAAGGTCCTGAGCTCAGGTTGAGAGAGGGCAGGGTTGGCAAATGTATGGTCCATTGGTGGTCTATTGGTGATCCATTGGTTCCATTAGTGTAACATTTTAGCCATATTTAGTAATTTATTAATGGCAATGGACCAGCCAATTTGTCAACCTGAGAGAGGGTAAAGTTGGGTTTATCTCACCTGTCAGCAAATTATTGTCATTCTTTCGAAGGTGTGCCTCAACAAAAGAACCATTGAAAGATGGCTTTAGTTTAGATGAGTTGATCAAGGAAGCATTGTTTAGATAAATTTTCAAAGCATTAACAAATAATCTTGATTGCTCAAAAGATGGCAAAAGGGTTACTGGAAGAGTATGGCAAATGGAACTCTATAGAGCAATCTATAGCTGCCTTCCTGATGGAATATACCTATCACCAGATGTTGGGCACATATTTTCAGTAGATGAATTTGTTGATTTTACATTACAGAGCTTCAATGGGCAATTGAATTGCTCATTGATGGGAATGACTTGAAAGGACACCATGTATACATTTATATTTTATCTAGGAGGGAGATATTCACTAATATCAATAAAATCTTAGACTTCCGAGAAACTACAAAAATACAGAAAACATATCCCAACACATGGCATATCTTGCCTACCAGCAATTTTGAAATCCCAGTTCATAAAATTTATCCTAGTCTTCTTGCAACTAAAAATTCATCAAAAATAATTAAACAAGAGTGTCAAGCATTAAAATATGTGATGTCATTTGTGGTAATAGTAATGAAAACAATGGTGTTAATAATAACAATAATAATCATGAAATGATCAGTGAAATTGAGAAGAAACAAAATCATAAAGAGATGATTGAAATTTGGGGATATTGATTAACTTTTTAAAAATCAGGAAAAATATTTAAGAGACATTGATTCAAATAATGAAGCAGATAATATCCAGAAACAGAGAAAAAGGGCAGCAAATGATCTATTGTGTATTTTATATGAGAAATTGCACAGGGATTTAAAATCAGTGGTGATTTGTCCTCAGAAGATTATTATCATAGTATCATTGATTAATGGTAATCAATAAGATAAACTATGGATTCTCTAGATCAATATCTGTATATATATTTTATTGTTTGTTGTATTATAATCATTATACTGTACATATATCAAATAGCTGATAGTAGGCAACTGATGTCACCATAGCAGTAGTAGTAGAATAAGTGATTTGTGCATCTTGATGTATGTGCACAATTAAACATGATATTCTTGAAATAGCATGAAAAAATACTCTATTATTATGAAGAATTTATTGTTAATATTAATTTTTAGCACCATTAGTAGCAATTTAGCATCATCGTATTTTAGTATTAAATTAGCATTGAATTTTCTCAAATTCCAATGTTAGGTTGTTAACATTAAATAATTATTATATTCACATTGTTTTTTCTATCAGTATTTCATTTGGAATGTGTATCAGTAAAGATACTGTTAAAAGGGATGTATGTAGACATTTTTTTATAATAATGGTATATATAATAAAAAGATATTGATTTACATTATTTAACCCAAATACCTGGATTTGCATCTATCAATGCTTTTTTAGTAAAATTCATACATGTGAGCGAAATATCTGTATTTCGAAAATAATTTCGAAAATTAGGATCTTGGAATTTCGAATTTAACCAATTAAAATTTCCAAGATTCGAAATACAATATCAAAATCAAAATTCAAAATCTAATCAAAATTCAAAATCTAAATCAAAATTCAAAATCCAATTCGAAATTCGAAATCCAATTCGAAATTCAATTGTGTCACAGATTTTCATATCTATATTTTAAATCTCATTCATTCTAAAATAAAATTCTTAAATAAAAATTAAGATATGACAAGTAATTTTGATTCTCGAGGTCTTTATTTTCCAAATTCTAAGAATGCTGGAAGACCTCCTAATATTGTTTGGACACATTTTAATAAAGGTATCCTGGCAAGTACGATTCCACATGTATATATTGTAATGACAATGGAACAAAAGGAAGTCCACAGCTAATGCAAGAACATTTAGCAAATAGATGTCCAAATGTACCTGTTGATGTAAAACAAGTTTTTCTTGAAATTATTTTACGCAAACACCAAGATGATAATTTTTTTGATGCAACAGATTCATTAACAACTTCAAATTCTTCAAATTCTTCAAACATTCTTGGAACAAGAAGTTTGTCTAACAATATTCAAGATAGAAAGAAAAGAAAAAATAATAATCAAAAAGAGTTGAATAATTTTTATGATACAACAAACATCACATCTCAAAAACAAAAAATAATTGATCAAGCATTGACAAGAATGTTTGTTTGCTGTGGGTTACCTTTTTCTTTAGTAGAAAACCCCTTTTTTATCAAATTTGTTAATCAATTAAAACCTGCATACAAATTACCTTCTAGATTTAAGTTGTCTAAAGATTTTATTAATGAAGAAGTAGCAAATGTGAACGTAAAAGTTGAATTGGAATTAAAACGACAAAATAACATTACTTTAGGTAAAGGAAATCATTAATATTACTTATTAATCTATTGGATTTTTTATTTTGAGAATTGTGTAATTGATATTGTTTAAATTATGATTTTCTTTTATATTTAGCAATGGATGGATGGACAGATCCAGCTGGAATATCTATATATAACTATGTAGCATTGACTTCAAATGGCAAAGAGTATTTGTTAAAGTTAATGGATTATTCTCAATTTTCTCATACAGCTGATTTTTTGGCAAATGAAATAGAACAAACATTGGTTTTAAATAATATTGAAAGATTTTCTGGTGTAGTCACAGATGGAGCTGGAAATGTCAGAGTGGCAAGAGAAATTATCAATAGAAAATACCCAAATATCTTAAATTTGAGATGCATCACGCATTCTATAAATTTAATAACCAAAGATATTGTTGACAAAAAGAAAAACTTTTTGTGGGGTTATAATGTTCTTCACAATTGTTCAAAAGTAATTTCATTCTTTAGTCATTCTCACCAAGGAAATCATTATTTGAAAGAAGCCATTCAAAGGTTTGAAATTTCAGGTGGTGGTTTAAAGACATATATTAAAACAAGATGGTCTTCTGCATGGGATTGTTTAAATTCTGTGAAGAGACTAGAAAATGGTCTGAAATGGGTAAATATTTTTTTGATGTGTTTTATGAACTTTTTAACTTGATATATATATAAATTTGACACTGTTTTTGTTTAAAGATTGTTTCAGAAAATCCTACAGTTATAACAAATGGAGATGTTTTAAGTTTATTACAACAACGCAATTTTTTTTCAGATGTAGAAATTTTATGTGAAGTTCTGAAGCCTATAAAAGAAGCTGTTGTTTCAATGCAAACTAATCATGCTAATTTGGCTGATTGCTTCATTCATATGTGTCATATTGGTGTTGCAATTAAAAAATTATCTTCTGAAAATAATCCAGAATTAAAAATTTATTGCTATAAAGTGTATAATAAACGATTTATTGACTTTGGAGAATATAATGGATATCTACTAGCATATTTTTTACACCCAATGTATCATGGTAAATGTTTTATAATTAATTATTATTTTGTTTAATATTGTTCTTATTTTTATTATTGAATGGAAATAGGTAGAGGACTGAAACGAGGACAATTTAGAAATATTACTACAATTGCAGCCAAACTTTGGCAAGATTTTGGTAATGGAGCAGAATCGTGTTCAGAATTGCTTTGCCAATTAAGAAAATATAAATTACATGAATCACCATATGATAGTCCATATTCTAAACTTGATAATCCAATAAATTGGTGGTCTACATGTGAAGATGATTATAATCACTTACAAAGATTGGCAATCAAATTGTTTTCTGTTACTCCACACACAGCTAGTGCTGAAAGAACTTTTTCTATTTTACGATGGTTTTATGGACAAAGAAGGAGCAGGTTATCTACTACAACAATTGAAAATTTAGCTAAAATCCATTCTTATTATGTTAGTAATGCAAAAAAAGAGTTTAATTATTATGGAAAAGATATCACAGAAAGAGAAACAACTTTGAATTGCATTTTGTCCACAATGAATTTAGATGAAATAGGAACTGAAGAAGAAAATCACTTTTTAAATTCACATTATGAACAAGATGAATCAGATGATATTACTTATTTAGATAATAATGATGAAAATGAAGAGAGTGATATAGATATATTAAAAATTGAAGATATTGTAAATTTAAATGATCCAATTTTTGATACGAGTGAGAATGCTATCATTAATGAAGGAACTCAAGAAAGAAGAGTTGAAACAATGAATTATCTGGCTGAAGATATTGTCCAAGAATTTTTAGCTGAATTTGAAGACACATAATCATAATTGCTTTTGATCAATGTTTTTTAATTATTAAAATTTTAATAAAGTGATTTATTGATTTTGAATTAGACTTTGTTAGATTTTTTATTTTGAAATTTGATTTTGAAATTTGATTTTGATTTTGAATTAGACTTTGTTAGATTTTTTATTTTGAATTTTTATTTTGAATTTTGATTTTGATTTTGATTTTGATTTTGATTTAGATTTTGATTTAGATTTTGATTTTGATTTAGATTTAGATTTTGATTTAGATTTTGATTTAGATTTTGATTTAGATTTTGATTTAGATTTAGATTTCGAATTTGATTTTGATTGAGATTTCGATTTTGATTTTGATTTAGATTTCGAATTTGATTTAGATTTTGATTTTGATTTCAAATTTTGATTTTGATTTCGAATTTTGATTTCGATTTCGCTAGGGTATTTCGATTTCGAAAATTAATTGTATTTTTTCGAAAGTTTCGAATTTTTCTGATTGAATTTCGCCAACATGTATGGTAAAATTCCGATTTCTTGTTTCTTATATGTTTTGCTATTCTCCTTTAAATATCTCGAAACTTTACTATGGTTGGCTCAGTCTAAAAACCTCCTATTGCTGTGTCATGAGGCCAAATTCAAAATATATATAGTTGGCTTGGTCTAAAGACCTCCTAAATTTTAGGCAAATTTTAAAAGTATTGAAGTCACTTTCTGTCCTACCTTTTAAAAAAATAGCTCTATTAGTTAATAGAATATGTCTTTAGTTTTAATGTAATAGAGAGATTTTCTCAAAAAAAATTATTTGTTGTAGAGTTTTATTCTTTTTTAAAACATGTACTTTACTATGCTAACGAGGAATTTGTCCACTATGATCATTTCTAAATTTAGGAAAAAAATTACCAAATTTAGACTAGCTATTAACTAACTTATCTAAATTTGGCAATAAGAAAACCAAAATCACGTGAATTCCTATTTTTTGAAAAATTTTATTACATTTTTGAACGAATTACAAAATTGCTATGGTTGGCTCGGTCTAAAGACCTCCTATTGCTGCGCCATGCGGCCAAATTTCAAAATAGCAATTTTGTAATTCG
>CAUDNR010001295.1:4730-16007 GCA_958430865.1 Entrophospora sp. SA101 | reverse complement strand
TTCTTTTTGTTCATTTTCATAGTCATTCAGGAACTAAACAAAAGACTTAAGAAAAGGAAAAGCCCAAAATAAAGCCAAAGCAAAAACTAATTGAATTTATACAGATAACGCATGATCAACTAAAGTGAAGGGAATTTATACATTTGGATTGATCGCTCTGATTATCTTGGGAAAAACCAGATATAATTGTGGTGTTGACCCTGAAATTTCTTTGTGAAATAATGTTCATTTTGTCTGGCATATATTAATATATTTAGTATTGGCACAAAAAAACAAGTTTCTCAATTTTGTTGTTGCTTTCATAAAAAGTTTCTTATCTTTGATGCAGTGTAATATGCGTAATCATACATTTTGCCATAACAATAATAATTACTATATCTCTGCGAAACATGGCTTTTACTTTGACACTAAACAAAGCAGGAAACAATGGAACGGGTTGTTGGTCATTTGACTAATTACGTTAATACAGAAAAATGAATAAAGTTATTATTTAAAATTGCATAGTTATTTGTAATAATCCAGAAGAACTTATCAATCCTTTAAGGCTTAACAACTCGAATATAGTATTTGGCATTTGAAAGAAGAACGAGTGGAATTTTCTATCACATTGACAGGATATTTCGAATTCCGCTCATTTCAAGTGTATTTTGAAAAATGGTTAGTAAATAAGATTCGTGTGTAATTTACGCCCTACTATATACTACTACGTTTCATTTCGTTTTTAGCAACATCGCAAAACAAAGAAATTCTCACGCCTCATACTTCTACTGTTACACATGCAAATTTTACTTAAAAACAATTGAATGAATGAAGACCAACTTATCGAGTTTAATAACTTGTTTTTTTAAACATCACATATTGACTGACTGAGATGCTTTAAAAATAACCAGTTTTTTTCGAAACAAAATTTCGAGCCCTGGTATAACGTGCATTGATTATCACTTTATCCCCTGAAATTTTTTTCTATAAAAAATTAAAATTTTAAATTTAAAAAAAAATTTCCCCAATTTTTTTTTCGTAAAAAATGAATTACGACATCAAACAAATAAATGACCCAATTCATGTAAATAAATATATTTTAAAATCTATAATAAAAAAAATCATTAAACTGAAAATCAAAATAATTTTTTTACATTGTTATTGTAGGGATATATGGAATTTGATGATTGGGCTATAGAAGTCATCGACACACCAGAATTTCAAAGACTAAGAAACCTTAAACAATTAGGGACTACATATTTTGTTTATCCTGGAGCAAGTCATAATAGATTTGAACATTGTCTAGGAGTTGGTCATTTATCAAATAAACTGTTGAAACAACTTTATAAAAATCAACCTGAACTTAAATCTGGGTCATTTGAGTCTGATCTAAAATGTGTGACATTGGCAGGTTTATGCCATGATTTAGGTCATGGACCTTTTAGTCATGTTTTTGATAATCGTGTTATTCCTAAACTTAAACTTGGGTAATTTATTCAATTGTTTTTATTATTATTTATTATTATAATTTTACATTTTTATATAATGTTATTTTATTTAGAGTTGAATGGAGTCATGAAGAGGGGTCGGTAAAGATGTTTGATCATTTAATCGACGAGAATCATATTGATTTGAATCCAGAAGAGGTAAAACTTATTAAATCTTTAATAACTGGTAAAGATCCTTCCAGGTAACCAAATGAATTTTTTGTTATGAATTTTTTACATTGAATAAAATGTTTCCTAATGAAAATCTTTAATTACTACTAAAAATAGAAATAAATCAGAAAACAGTGGGCGTGAATTTTTATTTGATATTGTGGCAAACAAACGTAATTCAATTGATGTGGATAAATTTGATTATTTAGAGCGAGATTGTTATAATATAGGAATAAAATCATCATATGACAGCTCGCGACTAATGAAGTTTAGTCGTGTTATCGATGATCAAATCTGTTATAGTCATAAGGAATCTCATAACATTTATGAGTTATTTCATACAAGATATTCCTTGCACAAAAAAGTTTATCAACATCCCGTAGGTAAATAATATTTCATTATTATTTCTATTTTCAGTGGAAGACCATTTAGCAGATAGACAAATTGATCGATTAATTAACTAGATGCTTATAAATTTAGCTACAGCAATTGATCATATGTTGGCAGACGCTTTAGTTATGGCAAATGATGTTTTCAAATTTTCAGAATCGATTTTTGATCCTAGTGAGTATTTAAAATTGGATGACAGCATTCTTAATCAAATTGAATTTTCAAAAGATAAGGTAAAATTGAAAATTAAAAACCAATTGGTGATAAAAGGCTTATAAAGCATTATTCCATTTTCGTACTAGTGTCAGAACTTAGATCCATAGCATCTATGATGCTAGTATACTGAGTCAATGGCACTATATTGAAAAGTGTATTTATTAGATTCAACACCAATAGAACATAATATTGCATCAGGAAAATGTGTTTTTTTTTGATACATGTATTATATGTATATTATACACGTATTATTTTACATTAAAGGTGATCCACATATAATATACATATAATACACATGTCCATAAATTACACACGAATTATACATATATTATATGTGGATCACCTGTAATGTAAAATAATACATGTATAATATACATATAATACATGTATAAAAAAAACACATTTTCCTGATGATGCACATTTGGGATGTTCCAATTCCAATTGGAATTTATTAGAATGCTCCAATTAAATTTTATTGGAACCATAAATGGCACAACACTGCCCCCAGTAATTGTTGCAATTAATTGTTTCTCGTGCATAATTTCGACCAATGATAAATTAGTGGACAAATTAGGCCATCAGGAAAATGGGTACAAATATTATCCGTATATAATACACAATTGCAGGGATTAAGCATATAATATGCGTACAAATCACATATTTTTTTATGTATGTGTATAAAAAAAACACATTTTCCTGATGATGCACATTTGGGATGTTCCAATTCCAATTGGAATTTATTAGAATGCTCCAATTAAATTTTATTGGAACCATAAATGGCACAACACTGCCCCCAGTAATTGTTGCAATTAATTGTTTCTCGTGCATAATTTCGACCAATGATAAATTAGTGGACAAATTAGGCCATCAGGAAAATGGGTACAAATATTATCCGTATATAATACACAATTGCAGGGATTAAGCATATAATATGCGTACAAATCACATATTTTTTTATGTATGCAAATTGTACATATATTATATGCTTAATCCCTGCAATTGTGTATTATATATATGCATAATATTTGTACCCATTTTCCTGATGACTACTTGGAATTTATTTTTGCAGACAACAAAAAGAAAATTATTTTTATTTTAAAAATATAAGTTAAAAATCGCATTTGCATGGGAGGAAAATACTTGGACCCAAAGCCATTTGTGAGTATTACCTATTCTTTGGGCATTCTGACAAAAATCTAACTTTGCTATTACTACTGCTATTATTATCAATAATGTTATTATTACTAATATTTATATTTTCATTGTTAAGACTCCGAACAGATCAGATCAGATTGGATTTGGTGGAAATCTGATCTGATCTGAAATCTGTTTAAGCTGATCTGATCCGATCTGGGTTTTTAAAATAATGGATCTGATCTGATCTGATCTGATCTGGTTCTTTAAAATATTGGATCTGATCTGATCTGATCTGGTTCCTCAAATACTGGATCTGATCTGATCTGATCTGGTTCTTTAAATATTGAATCTGATCTGATCTGATCTGAAATCCGAAATCTGATCCAAGATATTACTGTAAAGTAGCAC
Source organism: Entrophospora sp. SA101 (assembly GCA_958430865.1). Classification (NCBI taxonomy): domain Eukaryota; kingdom Fungi; phylum Glomeromycota; class Glomeromycetes; order Entrophosporales; family Entrophosporaceae; genus Entrophospora; species Entrophospora sp. SA101. The sequence continues at coordinate 12,219 of CAUDNR010001295.1, read as the reverse complement.
TTCTGTGACATTGCCTTTTTAGTAAATTTTATGGTTTGCCACAGAGCACTATCTTTCCAGACTTTATGATATAAATAATAATAAAAATTTTATAAAAATATTTGAAAAAAAAATTAATTTTACAATTTTTACAAATTAAAGAATTTTATGAATTAAGAATTTTTATGAATTAAGAACTTCTATGAATTAAGAATTTTTTTATATGAATTTATGAATCAATTACTTTATGAACTATAATGGCAAACGTTATTATTAATAATGATTCAGATCTACCAGAAGATGTAACAACAGTAACTGTTGATGATAATAATAATAGAAAAAAAAGAAGAAGTGAAGTTTGGGAGCACTTTACTTTTGCTAATGATAAAGCAAAGTGTAAACACTGCATTGGGTAAATATTTTAATGAACTTGCAGTTTTCAAAAAACATATTCTTATTTATTTGAAATAATATATTTTTCAGAGGTTCATACACTGTTTCAAGTCGTAGTAATTCTAGCACTGGTAATCTTTATAAACCTTTGAGAAGTCAACATCCAACTAAGCTTAATACCAATGAAAAAAACATTGCAGTAACCGGGACTCTGAATCATTTTGTGCAATCAAAAAAATTACCAGTTAGTATAGAATTCTGAATAATAATTTGTTAAATTAATTTTATAATTGCTTATTTTTAATTTCTTTTTATCAGCCTTTTTCAGCTGAAAGCTTTTGAAATTTTCTTATACGTTGGATTGTATGTAGTAATCAACCATTCATTGAAATAGAAAATGAAGAATTAAAAAATCTGTTGTGGTTGTTGCAGCCTGGAGTTCCTTTACCATCAGCAGATACTATAAAGAATGAAATTATTAAATCATTTGATAAAGAACGTTCTAATCTGAAAGAATTATTACAAGTATATAAACATATAATATATACTGTGTTTATATCAATTTTTATATTTATATTAAAATTTTAATTTTTATTATATTGCCATTATTGTTAGAATATCCCAGGGCATATCTCCTTCACATTAGATTGCTGGACTTCTGCAAATACAATTCCTTTTCTAGGAATAACAAGTCATTGGATAAATATTGATTGGCAACTCCAAGAAACATTGATAGATTTTGTAAAGCTATCTGGTCCCCATTCTGGGGATAACTTGCGAGAAGCATTTGTGGCTTCATGTAGAGACCTTGGAATATTTGCAAAGGTAATTATTTTAAAAATAAGCATATTTAATTCAATTAAATTTAATTGATTAATATATTATTTGCAAATATAGCTCTTAGCTGTTACAACAGACAATGCTATGAATAACAATACATTTGTTAGTTCTTTAGCTGATATTTGTTATAATGAGGGTATTAATTTTGATATTGATAATAATCATGTGCGTTGTCTTGCTCATGTCATGAATATTGCTGTTCAACATGCACTTAAATCACTAAAAGCAACAGCTGCTAATAACAAGGATGAAGTTTTAAATATTGATGATAATGACGTGAATGGTTTCCATACTATAATGAAGGTAAATCTTAAAACCATTTTTATTTCAGTAAATAGTACACTTGGTGTACTTATTATATTTAACATAATGATTTTTTAATTCTCTAGCTACGTAAATTAATTGTAAAAATTAAATCATCTCCACAACAACAGGAAAGGTTTTCAAAGGCTTGTAAATTAGCCAATTTAAAATATAAAGAATTGATTTTAGACATAGTCACATGTTGGAATTCTACATATGAAATGATTATGTGTGCTATTGAATATAAAGAGATAAGTATTTAAATGCAATTTATATGTTTAATTTATTAAATGAGTAATGATATAAACATGTTTTCTATTGTTTATAAGCTGTAGAAAGTGTGGGAAGAGCAGATAGATACATGATTAAATGGGTGTTAAATGAAGAAGAATGGTCAAAGCTTGTTGAAATTTCTCAATTATTACATGTAAGTTAATTATTATTTTTTTGATGCAATACTATTACATCAATTTTTTTTTATATTAACTTATTATTAATTTAATATATGTTTTGCTATTTAGCTTTTTTCACGTGCAACTAAACATATTTCTACAAATCATTATCCAACTCTTACTTCAACAGTTCTTATATTTAATTGGCTAATTGATAATCTTGAAGATTATGAACACAATTTAAATGGTACAAGTGATATTAAAGGAAAAGTTAAAGAAGTGATTGAAAAACTTAAGTTTTATTATATTAGGACTGATGCTTCTGTTTATACTATTGCTACAAGTAAGCATAATGGTTTTAGTTCAATATAACTACAATAATTTATACTAAATTGATATTTTTATTAGTCCTTTGATCAAGACTCAAGTTAGATTATTATAGAGATAACAATTGGGAAGCAAATTTTATAAACAATGCACATCAAGTTATCAAAGATATATATCAATCTGGATATGCACCAAATTTGACTGTATTTAGCAATCCTGAAAATAATGATATTGAAGAAGAAGAAGATCTTACTGCTCATATTTACAAACATCAACAAATTGTCAGAGATGATGATGAATTGGATGCATATCTTAAATCACCAAATGCACCACCAAAAACTGATGTATTGACTTGGTGGAAAGTAAGTAAATTTTTATTTAAATTATTGTATATAAATATAGATAATTAAATTCACATGTTTTGTTATTTGTTATTCTCCAGAATCATGAGTCAGAGTATCCACATTTGGCATTGATGGCAAGAGATTATCTTGCCATCCCAGCAACAAGTGTGCCAGTTGAGAGAATTTTTTCAGGAGGAACTGATCTAGTGACAGCAACCAGGTGTAGTTTATCTGCAAGCACGATTAGAGCTTGTATGTGTCTTAGATATTGGTGGAAGGGGGTATTAAAGAATCAATTATGAATATATGTAAAAAAAATTTTGAATAAATAAAATTTTATATTAATTATCTATAAATCAATCTGGTCTAGTTTTGATCTGAGTTTTGATCTGATCTGGTCTGGTTTTGATCTGATCTGATCTGGTTCAAAACAGATTGCATTTTAATAGGATCTGATCTGATCTGATCTGGTTTAAACAGATTGCAAATTTAACTGGATCTGATCTGATCTGATCTGGTCTGGTCTGGTTTTGATCTGATCTAATCTGGTTTAAAACAGATTGCAATTTAATAAGATCTGAACTGAACTGAACTGAACTGATTTTGATCTGATCTGTTTGGAACCTTACTTGTTTCAGTCTTTTCCTTATTAGTTTCATTTTTAATTTCAATTTTTATAATAATAAAATCAATATTAAACCTTGTTGTATATATAGTTTGAATATTGTGAAATTGAAATTCCGTGTCTCACACAAATCTCTTGGATTTAGTTAAACTAATATTTATTTCGTTTTATGGTAGTATCCAATTATTTAATTATTTGATTACTTTCTTTTACTATAGCACTCAAGCTATTTAATTATTTACAGGGCAAGTTTCCTCACTTCCCTTCCGGTAACATTTTCTCAGCAGTTGCTATGTTTGCTGCCTGAGCCAGAACGTGTCAATTATTATCTCCTCTGATAATAATCCCAGTATCCTCCTTGATACTGATATGTTGTGTTTATATAGACGGTTCAGTGTTTCTTAACTGACTGCACCTAGCTAGGGTTTCCACTTGTTTAGGCGTTGGCCTAATCTAAAATAAAAATAAAGAAAATAAGATTAAAAGAGAATACACACACTATACTTATCAAAGGCGTCCCCCTGGTAAGATAGTAATTAATTAATAATTAGGTTAGAGTTAAAGGTTTATATGGTTTAGGAAGCGGGTGGATAATTCCACTGGCAATAGATTATTTTAAGAGATATTTATGTTTGTATTTTATTAATAAGATATTATTGTTATTACAAGATTGTAGTTAAGAATGAATTAACTGGTGAACTGATCATTACATGAAAGAGAAATTTACAACGTATTTATACATGTTAAAGGTTCTATCATCTAGTTATCCGACTTCGTTGAAACCCTAATTTATACTAATTAATATATTCTTTAAATATCATTTGAACCTTCCGTGTAGAATTATTTTCAAGCAATTTCTCATCAATATGAGTCATGTAAAATTCTTTCATTTAAATATTATTCTGAGATTTTGTAATCTGTTACACTTTAGAATGTTGGAATATTTATATCTCCAATATTTGGGTTATTTTCCAAGAGCTATTTATTTGATTGGTGCGCCTTATTAATTAGTGTAACATTTATTAAATTGTACCGGTTTATTTCTTGTTGAGTTATTCCGTGATAATCGCTTCCAAATTTTCACTTCGTAACACATGTAAATCATTTCCGATTTATATGTTCGTTTCCCGTGATTTATAATTTACTATTTTACAATATTTAAGTAATTGAACAACCTATTATTCCAAATAATCTAATAAATGAATGAACAAACCCAAGATTCTGATAATGAATAAAACAAATAAAATAAATAATTTGAATAAAGCGAATTAAATTTTTAATTTGAATAAACTTTTTAATATTAATATTAATTCAAATTAAATTTTTAATTTGAATAAACTTTTTAATTCGTATAAAACTTTTTAATTTGAATAAACTTTTTAATTCGAATGAATTTTTTTAATTTGAATAAATTTTTTTAATTTGAATAATTAATTCAAATTAAAGGTCAACTGTATTACGAATAATTCAAATAAGAATTTGTATTATGAATAGAAACCCTAGTCCTGCAATTCTTTTTTTTTCACATGCAGACGCATTTATTGTCATTCATTGAATTACTGATTTTTATGATTTGGCTAGTGAAGAAGGGTTATATAAAAAGGTTAAGCAAATTAGCAAAGAAAATATTTGATACTCACAAAACAATTTAAATCACATCTAAAAAAAATAAAAATAAAACTCATAAATAATTAAGTCTTCCATCTTATCTACAATTGCATTTGTAAAGTCTGCAAGTGGATCTAATGTTTTGAATGATGTGGCAACTTCAAGGCTTGACAATGATGATTTTTTGAACTTTGCATTCAGGGCCTTTAATTCCAACAAAGACATCATGATCCAAGATATACAGAAGGATTCTTTTATGATGTTTGTTGGAGGTGCTCGCATAATGTTCCTAAATAATAAATTGTTTGAACATGGAATATGTAATGGAACAATAGGAGTAATCACCAAGGTAATTGATAATGATAATGTTGAGGTTGCTTTCCCCACAGCTAACAATATTGTAAAGATAAATGTTCAAAGAGAAATCACATACTTCACTATCAATGGAATACCAGCATCCAGGAAGCAATTCCCAATTCAGAATGCATTTGCACTCACTGTTCACAAGACACAAGGCCTTACACTACCACACTCAACTGTATCCATTGATGAAAATATGTTCACCACAGGATGGATATATCTGATCCACACATAAACAAAAATAATTATCACCATCATTAAAACACACTCCCAAATTTAATCGGTGACAACTTGATGTGAATTGTGTGGAAATTTACACCAAGGAAGATAAGCTATAATCAAAATTCTGCGGAATTCTTTTTGAATTATTTAATTCCTTTATTTTATTTTTTTACATTTTCAATTTTTATTTTTATTTTATTACCTTGCGAGATAGCTTCTATTTTTTCATTCTATTACCTTTTGAAGTTAATATTTTATCTCTTATTTTATTTTTATTCTTATCTTACAAGGTTACCCTTTATCTTTTTATTGTTAATTTCTTAAATTTAAATGCAATTGAAAGAGAATAATTCAGAAATAATTAAGACAAAAATCTTTGATCTTGTTTACAATCAAATCCTTGAATAAAAAATCAAGGATAAGAAATTAATTGATCTGGTATTTCAATATTTCTACAAAAATCCCAGCAACTATTTCAGTTACATTATCAAGAAGAAAAACCAATTGTAAATTACCACCAAAACAAGAAGTGTTTTTCCTGTGGGATTAAAGGGCACATAAAAAGAAATTGCAACTTACAAGGGCTAACTGAGGAGGAAGAGATAGAATTTGTCTTCCAGAAATTAGTAAAGAAAGAAGAAGAACAATTAATTAAAGAAGAATTAGTTTCTCCAAAAGAGGTACCTTTGGAAGATATCCCTGACGAAGTACCTTACGATGAAGATCCTTATGAGGATTAATTGAATGAACATAGATCCTAGTTAAGAAACCATCCAAATCATCCAGGAAAACACAAGGATCCATAACCAAGTACGTCAACAATACCCACACATCAGAGATATATCACAAGCACATAGTGATATATCTTGCTCAATTTGTCATCTATCAATCGGAATTTTTCCTAATCTTTTGGGATTGGATACAAGTAACACATCAAGTGATAGAGTGCACTTCAGAAATTGTGACCACTTTCAAACAAATATTATTAGAACAAGGTCCAGTTCGACTAATACAACTTGTCAGAGTATTATTAATTAGTGTTAGATACAGAGTATATCCGAGAAGTTTAAATACAATAGTTTGGGATTACTTTTTAGCAGCTAGAGAAACTCACCACTTTAGAATAGCATTAGACGAAGTACCTCAAAGTTCTCCAGAACCTACAATTGAAGAAGAAGATAGTCATAGTGAAAGTAGTGACTCAACAATAGTTAGTGATTCGGAAAGTAATTCAGATAGTGACTCAGATGAATCAACAGTATTAAAGATTCTTCTAATATGCTTTTAATTCTACATAAATCAATCATACTTTGATTTAAAGGAGGCCAGGCTCTTAATAAATTTTTTGTATCATTTTATTTTATTTTTTATGAAAATTACTTTCTAAATTGTTATCATTGTTGACTTTTATTTATGGTCTACTATATGTTTACCAGCAATACAAAATAATTAATTTTGTCCCATCAGCAAAAGAAAAAAATTATAAAGAAGATTTTTATGTGAAAAGCACTATTTCATAAATTTATGTAATACAATTATGCAATCATCAACAAGGTTTAGTAAAGGTGTTTAACAACATTTTAACTTTAAGATAGATGAAAAGTTATAAGTGGAGATGAGATAGTGAGATGACTTTTAGTTTATGATTTTACCTGTTTGTGTTGGTATTGGTAGTTCTAGTCCAATAAGAAAATGAGAAGGTTAAAACAAATGGTAAGGAATTTGTTGGACATTCTTAGCTTAACCCAGCTTAATAGATATGTAGTGATTATGCACTGGCCCTGATTTATAATTTTGTAAAGGGTTTTATTCATCAAGTTATTGTTCAAATAGAATTAAAGCAACCGCTCCAACATTTCTTCTATCAAGAAGATAAAGTACATCATGTCTATCAGCATTTCACTTTACACAGTGAGTCTCGATTTAACGGATATTTTTTTCCAGAAAATTTATCCATTAAATCGAGAGATCCACTAAATTGAAACTTATGATCAAATCATGTGATACAAATTAAATGTGTATAGTGCAAGACACCTAGTCCCACAACTTTTCATTGTCCTTGTAGATCCTTCTCTAACTCCAAAAATGGAAATGTA